>QTSX02005918.1:0-57123 GCA_014839935.2 Entomophthora muscae | reverse complement strand
CTGACTAAGTCTATTGATATGTACAAGAAAGTGGCAGACAATGTAATAGGATCGCCCCGCTCCCTGCAACGTAATTTGTGATGTTGGATGATTACCACCATCCAAATGTCCTCAAGGAAGTTTGCTCCAGCAGGCAATTTTTGCGTTCTGGAGGAAACAGGGCAACGGTGCATTGTGTGTTGATCTCCTCCTATTTGACGGCCGACTTTTCTCAACGCCTGCTCCTTGAGGGGACCAGCACCCTGACCCTTACCTAGCGGATAGATCTCTCGAGTATGAGGTAAAAAGCCATGTAGTTTCCGTAGGATTTGCAAGTCCTTCCAATATTGTGTATCTTGGAAAAGGATAATTCCTTGTATGACAATAGTTGTTTTCAGACGCAGAAGGTTGGATCACCTCATAAGAACAAATCTCCAGGACATATTCCTACTCTAAGTTCCTCAAGACCCAAAGGGGCACAAGAACTTGGTGACCATGCCTCCAGGAGGGAGATCTGCCTCAGAGGGAAAGGATAATGCGAATTCATTTCCCGGGCCACCTCTTGTAGATCTTTGGATTGAACCATTTTCCCATCACACCAAAAAATATTAAAGTCGCTGGCCACTAAATTCCTTTTCTGCGAAGATTTAGTTTACACTCTTCTGTCGGTTCGCATGTTTCTTGTTGTTGCAAAAGAAACACTGACCGTTTTTTATTATGGCACTTCTTTTCGGTGTTCAATATAACACCAACGTCTGGCAGTTAAAAGTATCTGAGCATGAGCTGCCTCCGCCAATCAGGTGGTTTTGTGAGTTTGAAACCTCCCAGGCTTCACAAAACTCCTCTTCAGCCATCGAGCAGCAGGTCAAGTTGTCATGTGACTTTCCTACAGCTGTCCCCTTATGGCCAGGATTTTGTGTCCCCGCTTGTTCATTTTCTCAATTTATTAAAGTTTGAACTTGATATACAAGTTTTTACTTTAGTTGTTCTGATTCTTCGAGCTAGAGTTTCCTATCACCTGTAAATTTTAAAGTGTTTACATTTTGCTTCATCATTTACCTTCAACTTCCTTAAATCCCAGTCTTCTCTGGAACTTTGAGTGGACTTTCCTCAGCTACAGTGCTTTCAGTTTTGCTTTGCTTGAAGTTTCTTGCTTGAAACTAAGTTTATTAGTTAAATCAATATAAAAATCTATTTTGCCTTTGTTTTTTCTTCTATAAACTTTTTGATTCCAAATGGCTTTTACAGTTATTTTAAAGATGCCTGGAAAATGCTGGCAAGTTTCTACAGCCTACTCTGACATTTCCTTTGCCTTCTTGCTTCATTTGTTCCCTGCCACACGTTTGCGGGGAAACCAATAATCCCAAATTTTGAGGAGTGTTATGATATTTCTAATCTTGAGATTTGTGGTATTTTTTCTTTTTGCACTTCTTGCTCTTTCCTTTTTGTATTTCCACTATTACATCTGTGGTCTGTTTTTCCTTCTGGGCAACTTGCAAGTGCGGCCCTTAGTCTTCCCGAGTTTGACAGTAAACTCCTATTCCCGGGAGGAGAGTTGACGAATTCCTTTGATTTGAGGACGCCTCGGTGCTCTCGCTTCTGGTGAATAAGGAGGTTAATGTCTCCTGAGAGAAGAGTATTTGCGGGCGTTTCGCACTCCTCCCCCACTCCGTTGATCAGCACTGAATGCCTATGGTTGTTCCTCAACCTCCCCTTCTTACGGTTGCCACCAACCGTTTGTTTTGGGAGCCGAACTTGCCAGTTTCTACTTTCCTCATGTTGGCCTGGGCAACCCAGAGAGCTTCGTCCCGCGGCCGATGCTGTATGACAAGACGTTAACTGGCCAGTTTAAGGACAAATAAGATCCAGGCTACATACAGGAACCGATGAAGGATCGAGTAGGATGGTAAACCATGTTGCAGTCATCAAAGGAATAGCAGCATTTTCTCTTTACTCCTCGGAAAGTTCCCTGACATGGTTGCCCATAGTCAAATATGGTAATTTGACATTAAAATGGCCACCCACTATTGTTCTCTACATTTTGATACAATAAGAGACTTTTAATCTGTTGCACGGAAGTGCCTGCATGAGAAACCTTTTTTCTACACTAATATATTGCTGAGCCACTAAATTTGTTTGAGACACATGTTTATTGTTAACTTTCCAATGCGGCTGGCTGGCCCAGATAGCTAATAGAGCCATAGACTACCTTTTTATTATGGGTAGAGCCCTTTCAGTAATGTCAAGAGGCCACCAGGCAGAGCAGTTTCCATACACATTCTACAGACAATGTATTTCACCAACTTCACGCGCCAATGTTATTTATCAGTTCATGGCAGTGGAGGAGTGTGCTTCACTCCATTTTCTAGAAACAGGATGGTTGAGAGCATCATATACCTTATGAATATCTCAAAAATTGCAGATACCTTGAGTGATGCCACTCCGTCTCTGCCAGCAGCTGTGCTGCACTGACAGCACAACTATGCTCTTCATTCCTGTTGATGCTGGTTGATACGGCCATCTCCAACAACTTGCTCCCCCTATAAGTAACCTCTGGGAGATCACTTCATGGCCATTACATGACAAGATTGGCATCCTGGTGGTTTGTTTTGCCAGGATGGGAGCCGAACTTAGTTAGTTTAGCCTCCCTCTCTCACAACGCCAGTCTGAGCTGGCTCCAGAATCTACGAGAGCTTTAAGATTGCCTTTCACATTGGGATCTAAAGCTGCAGGCATTTGACTATAATATAGTGCACTGCCCAGGAGCAAAACATCAGAATACCAACTGCTTATCCAGACTCCCAACTGTTAATATTGTATCTTCACAGGCTGATGTGCTGTATGATAAGATGTTAACTGGCCAGTTTAAGGACAAGCCTGACAAGATCCAGGCTATCCTACAGGAACTGATGAAGGACTGTAGAGTAGAAGATGGTAAACTATACAAGTATCATCAAAGGAATAAGTACATTTTCTCCACCCTTTGGAAAGATTGTCCCTGATCATGGCTGCCCATAAGTCTGTGGGCCATGGTGGTCTCTGAAAGACAGTACGCCAGTTGCAGCTCCACTATTATTGGGAGTTCCTGTTATTTGATACTAAAGAGACTTTAACTTGCTGCACGGAGTGCCTGCATGAGAAACCTTTTTTTCCCAAGCACTAATATAAGGCTGTTGAGCCCAAATTTGCTTGGCACACTGTCAGCATTGACGTTGTTGGCCCTCTTCCAATGTGTGTTGGCTGGCTCAGATAAATAATTGTAGCCATAGACCACCTTATTAAGTGGGTAGAGATGAAAGCCCTTCAGCACGTCAGTGCAGAGGCCACTGCAAGGTTCATCATAGAGCAAATTATTCATTTCCATGGCTGTCTGAAATTCATTCTTACAGACAATGGCACCAACTTCACGGCCAATGTTATACCAAAGCTTAATAGCTCATGGGCGTGGAGGGAGTGCTCTCTACTCCATACCACCCAGAAACAAACAGGATGGTTGAAAGAGCAAATGGCACCTTGGTGAATATCCTTCAAAAACTGGCAGATAAGCGTACCTTTGAGTGATATCTGTTCCTGCCAGCAGTTGTGTTTGCATACAACATCTCTATTCACAGCACAACTAAGTTTTCCCCATTCCAGCTGATGTATGGTTGATACTCTACCATCCCAACAATCCTGTTCTCCCCTATGGGCAACCCTGGGGAGATCACTTACGGCCATTACATGACAAGATTGGCAGATACCTTGATTAAGCTTCAGGCTGAAGCTTTCACAGAGACTATGCTGGCCAGAACAAGAGGACACCAGTAGGATAATTACAACCACCACACTCTGTCAGAGTTCAAGGTTGGAAATCAAGTTTCCTATCACAATAAAGCAATAGGAAAAGCACACAAACTTGACACCATTTAGAAAGGTATATTTGGAGTCATCAAAATAACAGACCAAGACGCCTACACCATCAAGGATGTTTTGGATGGGTGACTCATTAATAGAGTCTACACAAGGTTCCTTAAACCTTTTCACACTTTGCCAAACAATGGCATCTAATTTACCATCTTATATTTTTAAAGAGTATATAAATAAAGATTTTTGAATTAACTTTTATTATAAATGAGCAGAGGGGCAGGATTAAAGATCACCCTCCTGGTATTTGTTGTTGTCAGTCTCCTTGTCCTCTTCATCTTCTTCTTCTGTTTCCTCTTTGTCCTTGTTAGAATCCTCCTTGGGATTGGCTGGGATGGGGCGTTCAGGCCCAGAAGTCACCACAGACATGTTGGGCTCTTGGTACCCAGCTAGAAGAGCTACATCTCAGGGAAGCAACTTGAAAGTAAACCGCTGGTTTTCAACAAACAGAAAGACAGCCACGCACAACCACAGCTTCTTGTGGGCAGGAGAAAGATGGAAGAAATTGACCAATGCAAGGGGGTGGACTCAAAGTCCCAATTGATCCACCAGAGGCCACCCTCTAGGGAATATCCACATCCCAGTATTAGACAATCCATGATGAAATCATCAATGGAAAGATACTTGTCTGGGAGTATTACCTTAATGTTCCCAACAGTGTTTCTTAGCTTTTCCCAGTGTGCGGCCATCCTATTGAAGCTGCCTTGAGGAAGACACAGGTTGGGTGTCAACATTGTAAAGTCACTCCCCCCTTTATCCTTGGATAAGACAATCTTCCCGCAACACAAAAAAATCTGCTCCAAAGCTAGCCAAGCCCCTTAATTCTCTTGAGGATTTAGCCTGTCCAATTGATGAGAGATTTGTGTTGGCATACCCTTCCCAGGTGGCAAACACTGATGTTTTGAGCTCTGTTCCTACTTGGGAGGAATCTCTTATCAATTTGGATTATTTTTTGGCTTGGGCTTGCCCACATTTAAGATTGATTAAGTCTAAATAACCAGGTTGTGCTTTGGTTAAATCAACAAAATCCATTCCAACTGAAATTAATGGCATCCAGAAGTGTCCTCTAGGCACTAGCCAATCAGAGGTTGGGTCAGAAATTGGGGAGAAACCATCCAAATTCCTGAAAATACTGGAAAAAATTATATCCCATCCAATCAAATGACTGGTTGAGGTCACCTGACCTTGCAATTTCAAATAGTTTCCCTTAAAGCAAAACAGGGGGCTTTTGGTCCCCTGCTTGCTCATTCTTTAATAATTAAAAGTATATACTTTCAAAATAAGTTTATTGAAATTTTGGGTCCCTTTTCTTGGCCCATTATTGTCTTTGACCTTGTTGGTATTTACTTTATCATTCCTTACCTTACTGGTCTTCCCTGGTTCCCAGCGTCCTTTTCAAAGCCTCTATAGTTAATGTTAGTGTTGTCACTTACGCTTACCTTAGTTGCTTTTGAGAATCTGTTTTGAACTTTAAAATTAGTATTAAAACCACTATAATTACTTACTTTAAATTTTAAATCTTTGTCCTTTTGCTTTCAAGTTGTGTTTCACTTGTTATACGCTTTAAATTTAATAAACCCACTCTCAAGAGTTGCCGTTGTCCCGTGGCTGCCATTATTGCTCCTCTTGGACTCCTTTTTATCATCTTGTTTTTCCAGACCTTTGGTTGCCCTTTTTCTGTGTTGCCAATTTTAAAAATAAGAAAAGCATTAGAGGGACAAGCCCTACTGCTGCTGACCCCAGATCTTGAAACTGAGACAAATGTTGGTGCCTCTCGTCAAGTTTGTTGTTTACACCTTGGCACCAGCTATAGTGTTGATATGGTGTACTACCCCAGATCTGTGGGGGTGTATTTCTCATTCTATTCATCATGTTGGTGTCAATCTAGATCAGTTCATGCACTTACTGGAGAGCATCCTGGATGCGCCCAGGATATCTTTGCCACCAGCAAGAATGTTGTAAGAAGCTTGACATGTGACAACCTCAAGCCATATGCCCTTGATTCCTTTTCACCCAAGACCCCTAGCCTGGCCCCATTTCCCTTGGAGATCCCAGTCTCACAGACCCTGAAGAGGACTTGGATGGGCAAGAGTTGGGCCCCAAGCGTGCTCCCTGGTTGCTTGGTGGGATGCTATTGATGAGCTTGGATTCATACTTCCCCCGTCTATCTGCCATGTCCTCCCTATGGACGCCCCTTTTAGCGGCCATCCAAGTCCTGCACTGGATGGTGTCTTGGTGGATCTTTCCCCCAGGATGGGAGCCAAACTTAGTTATTTTAGCCCCTCTCTCTCACAAACATGACATTCCCATATAAAACCATGGCCCATACTGCAGCTTTCTGATCCCCATTACAAAAGGCGTCCCAACAGTGGCAGACTACCTTCCCTAGACAACTATCCTGCTGGTCACGGTTATCAACCTGGAGTTTCTGGTATATTGACAAGAATGGGGAAAGATGCTGAAACCAGGATTAGATTATCTGGTTAGCAATTTGGATAAAAAATCCCTGTTTCAAACCATTGACAGGGTTGCCATTACAGGAGACTTCAACAAGGTCCAGAAGGTTGTGGCTCAAGCGCTCTACCAACACTTCATCATCTACAGAGAAGAATCTAAAACTAGAAGACAAGATGCACACCTTGAGGTCCTGCTTGGCTGCTGCTGTAGAACAACAAAGAGAAATTGACAACATAATTTGTAGCCAGAAAAGAGTACAGCACAATTAAAATTGGGCATATTGATTTGGTACTGAACAGTTGGCAAGTTGCCAACTGGAGCCTGTGAGGCTGAAGATCCCTGGATCAAAGCCTGGGTATCAATGGGTTGCTCTTTGGAAGGAGTCAAGGGGATCTCTGCACCCCGCCGGGTTGGTTCCTCACGGGCTGGTTGCTTTGGTGGGGACTTGGGTTCCTGACATGTCTGCTTTTGGGGAGGCTCCTTGTGGCCCATGTCAGTAAAAACTGTGCTGATTTCTCTATTGCAAAGCCTGCAAATATGGGCCTTCTTGGTGTCATAAGACATTGCCTGAAACAGGACGCAATCTGAAACCAACATGGCAGCAATGAGGCTGCAGGCATCTGTAACTTGGGAAGAGTTGGAAGCGTTTCTAGGATGTGACATTATGATTGATAGTTCACTCTTGACAGTATAAATAAGTCAAGTTGGGGGAAATGTCAGGAATTTATACTGACTTTGTTCTACCCTGTCAATCTTGGCGGCCTGACAAGCTATTAATTGAAGAAGCCTCTGATATATTACTAGCAGGCTTAATTGATCTTAGAAGCCTTAGTAAAATAGATTTGTATCACTTATTGCTAGAACAACCAGGAATATCAGAAATATCTAATTATGACTGGTTCTTGATTAGCTAGAGTTAATCCAGAATACTCTGGCAAACCGCCAGGTTGAAGAACATGAGTTTCTCTGAGGATCTAAAAGAAAGTGATCATTTAGACTGGCAACCCGCCAGTGCCACTGCAAATTCCTGATAGAAAGGCCACTGAGGAATTACCTACCATGCACTAAAAATAGAGTCATGTATTAGCAACGCCCCCGCCAACATGCTTATAGATCATGAATGATTATATTATAATAAGTGCCCTGTGCAAGGTGCTATTACATTGAATTCTATGCCATTGCATAGATGCCTGACTCCAGGGGTTGATGCTGGTGGTCTGGGGGTGAAAAGACTACTAAGCAAGAGTTAGATGCACCAGATGATCTTATCCTGGCAAGAGAGCGCTAGCTCTATAAAAGCCCTTCCATTGGACTAATGGAAGGCAGGCAATTTTGAAGATCCTAATGCAGAATGTTTTTGCAGTAGAAGAATAAATCCGAGTTCAAAGACCATTGTCAGTACTCAAAGAATGTAGCAAGCCGCCAGTGTAGAAAGCCTCTTGTTAGTTGCCTCCCTTGACATTGCAGCTGTTTCCCTGCCAAGGAAATACCAGACGTTGCAGGAACGCTTGTCTGCATACAAGCATTTCAATAAACCTAATGTCCAAAATAACATCTATACCCAATAAAGCAAATTGTAATCAGACCACCAGGTCTGAGAGCAGAACCAAAAGTTCTGACAGCCCCAAACCAGCTTTAAATTAGATAAGCCACTTATTTAAGTATTTGAGTTTCAGCTTGTGTCAGCAGAAGGCTCTGCTCAGACACATGCTATTTCATCTGATCTGACTGTGGTCAAGCCAGATTAAGATTTGATCATTTAATCAGGAGATCAGCTTTGCATCTTATACATCACCCCCAACACCAGGCTGTTGCATCTTTAGATATACATTTTCAGGAAGATGGTATAAAGATGTACATTGTTCTTGACCAATTATGCCAGGATACCACCCAGTGGTAGCTGACCCTTCAGTGACAGACTGTGGGAAGAATCTATCAGATGATAGGTGCTAACTTGAAGATGTAGGATAGAGAGCGTCCCATCCAGGACCAGGGGCCAGCTGCAGGAATGATAGTGTCAATCACTTCAGTTAGAGTGATATATAATTCAAACCAGTTATTGGAATTGTCTACTGAGATATCATGAGCATACAGGTAGCTGGATTTAGGGATAGGAGGGGTTTAATGAGAGCCTGGTGGTCTGGGAGGTAGTTGTGTTTGTCTCTAAACAGCTGGGGATAGATACTATATCAGGCCCCTTCACGCTTTATTTTAGTAAGTTTTCTAGTGTAAGCCAAGATATTGATAATAAGATTTTTCTAGGGTAAGATCTCAATAAATCAGCTTGATAGGATATCCTGTGAAATGAGCTGGAATAAAAAGAAAATCAGAGGGCCTGTAAGCTTTGGGCTGGGAAGCCAACAGTTAGTGGGTTGGAGGAGAAAAAAGACCAGTAGACACAGAGTCCAGGTGACATGTTACTAGGATTAAATATGGTAAGAATTATGTGAACCAGTGGTTTATAACACCTTTTATTTCAGAATGATAATAATGCTGGATGAAAGAGCTACAGGCTCATATATCTTCTGCCACTAGGCTTTAAATATAGGGTTCAGGATTGTGAGGTTAGGTATCTTGAGGTCAGATAGACAGGCTGTCTTGAATCTGGGACCACAAAACAGTACTGGGATGAAGAGGTCACTCATTGGTGGGATCAACAAGTGTCACAGTAGTGCCATTTTTCCTGAAATATATTACTCAAGAAAGAAGAATGGAAAAAAGAAAGCTGAAACTCCCTTAAAATGATTGAATGATTTAAACCTAGTTATTGATAAAAATGAGTTAATACAGCTCATATTTTAGATAAAGAAAATAACCTGTGTCAAGTATATACTTATGGGAATTATAAAAAATATAAAGGGGGAAATTAAGAAGAGAACTGTACTTTATTTTATATGGGGTTAGAGTATCATGGGAAGCCACATACTGTCTGTGTACGTCATGGTAGTCATGGTGCTTATCCAAGTAATTGTTCCTCTTAAGTCACAAGGCTTGTCCAAGTTATATTCCTCTTAGTATTTGAAATGTTTGATCCTGTAATAGATGGCCAAATAATAACAGTGCCACCGACTTAATGATGTCAGGAATTCACTCATAAGGTATCCTTTCTCCAATTGAATGAAGAAGGGGCCCCAATTCAAACTTAACTAGAGTGAAGCCTACTGGAATTACTATCATTAGCATATGAAGAAGGTGATCAATTAATTGGAATCTTCTTGGAAAGGGTGTAAAGTGATTTAAAAAGTAGTAAACACTGGTGTATCCTAATATCAGCCAGGGGGGCTTGGGATGAATTATAGGATGGAATTGAGCAGTTTCAACATAGGGAGCATAGCAACAGTGTGGACCAAATTGATACCAAATGGAGTCTTTAGATTTATCAGTGAGGGTTGGTTTGGGAGTCTCAAAGTTCATGTTAGCCTGGCCATATCTGTCATGAATGGCATTTCAATACTTGTATTGAAAACCCGGGAATCAAACCCTGGTCCTCAGGAGACGCCTAACATCAACCAGGATGAACAGGAGTCAGCCAGACTGCCAGTTGGGCCAAACCCTGGACTGTCAATAATGCCTTTCCCCAACCAAGAGGAACAGAAATCCGCCAGCCTGTCAAATATCAATACTGAAAGTTTGAAATCAACATTGAAAGCCCTGGAATCAAACCCTGACCCTCCAAAGGCAAATTGAGTCACTGAGGAGGGACAGGAACCCGCCAGACTCTTAAGGATGATTCCCTGAATGGTCACCAGATTGCTGTTAACTATGTGCCACCAAAGACCCATACCTATGCAGAACTTGTAGCTTGCCTAAAGGAGGTTGAAACAAGGCCCAATAATAGCCCTGTCAATGATCACCAGCTTCCGCCAGTCTCCAGTCCAGAATGGGTAATGCAATTGGCCTGCTCAGGTGATATGGTTAACAACAGCAGCAGAACAAAGCATTGTCACTTCTGTTCACCAGAGCAGCACAACCAGGATCCTCTGCCCTTGAAACCAAAAGCCAATATCTATTTCCTGCCAGTGAATTGTCCTTGGAACTGAAGTCTGCAAAAAATGAAGTAGCAACATCATCTGGTGTAAGAGCTCTGGCGGTATGGGGATGAGCCTATTGTCATTTTCAATAATAAAGTTTTATGAACCTTTGGTTTGAACAAATATTACCTTATCTAGTCTTAGTGATCTTTCATCTTAACTCTGGCCACGTAGACAAACAGGCAACCACCCCCTCTAGTGACCAACCTGCTGACCCTTCCCAGGCACTATATTGTTCCCCTGGAGCCCCCTTCAGACCTGTGCATTTTGCCAAATACCAACTCAACCCTGCCTACTTGGAGTACAACTTGGAGACCATCCACATTGCTGATCCCTTAGCAAGGAATAGAGAGACTAAATAAATAGGATGTAAAGGAAAGTGGTACAAGGTGCCACCCCTATTGTTCAAAGACAAGTACAATTATCTTCTTGCATACTTCATCCCCATGACTCCACTCTTAATGTAAAGTTACACCTCCCCATTAGGCCTTTACTTCAATTCCTGCCAAATTCTTGGGAACTTCCACCAAATTGTGCTTGAACAATTATCCAAAAGTTACTGAAAAAGCCCAAAAAAGCCCTCAAATTAATACTTGTGGGATTATTCCAAAGATTCCCCACCTAACCTACCCAAGAGACCCCTTGGTTAAATATCATGTGCAAGAGCAGCCGGGAGCAGTGATAGTTGCATTCAAAGCAAGTTCCTCAATTTTTTTAGTAGAGTCGGGTTTCCTTTTGATTCTGTTCATTTGGATTTTGTCAAGATTTTCCTGCCTTGAGAAATGCACTCATATTCCCTCATATTATTGGTTGATTAGTTTGGTGACATTTGATCTCCCACTCTGATTCCCTTTTCCCTTAAATGGATGCAAGAGTTGTAAAAGACCTTGCTTCATCATTCTCTACTCTAATAAAGTTCAAAATTTGTTAGTCTAATCTGCCAGTTGGTTTTTTCTGTTGCTCTTGGTGTTCAGTTGATTCCTTCCCCCTTTGGCCTTCCAGGAATTGTTGGCAGCAACCTTTTGGTTGTTGCTGAAACTTCAATCTTTATTGTGGTTGAGAGCTTGGTTTTATTTCCTTTTAACCTGCTCCCCAATTCTCACACTTAGCCCCACAACCCAACCACCCAATGGATCCATCACCTGCCGCCAAGACCACGTCCACCCAAATGTTTGGAGTACTCTAAATTATTTTGACAGAATTGGTAGACTCTATGGTGCCCAACTCAGGGCCCTGGTCCTTTCTTGGGCAATCTGTATTCTATATTATCAAGTTAGCACACATCCTATTGTGGGCATTACCCACTGGCCCGGCAGTACACTGTCCTGAGTCACCTAATGCCTCTACCTATGCCTGGTTTCTTGAAAATATCCAATTAACACACAGAAGACCCATAAGAGAATAATGGGCTTCATGTTGTTGGTAGAGGAGGAGCTAAATTTATCTACTAATCAATTTAGAAGTTGAAAATATAGATTTATTTAATTTGTAGAAAGAGTTAAAATTGTTGGAGCAATTTTCTCAGGAGGGAATAGTCAGCTTAAATAATGAGTGGAGGCAAGGAAGAGACAAGATAGTTAACAGGGTATTATTAGGGACTTGGTGAGAAGGAATCAACTTACAGAAATGCAGCAGGCTTCAGTCTGCAATGCAAGAAGTAGGATTGATTCTGGCTGGTGAGATGCAATTTAGTACCTTGCTTTGAAGTGAAGTGGTTTATGGGCTCAGATGTAGATTATTCCTTTTGCTTGGACAATTTCATGTTTTTGATTGGTCCTTTGGGGCCCCTGGGTGGAGTTTGGATTCTGTGGTGCATTTTGTTTTCTTCTGATTGGTTGTTTTTGATAAATGAACACTTTTGGAGCCCAATTTCATTAATTTAATGTGGTTTTTGTCACCAGTGGGTTTGGTTATGAGCTGGGAACCTCTTTTTAGACTAGATTTTATATTAAGAAGCAACTTCTTGCTTTTTGTTTTGATTTTCAATTTGAATTTCATTAATTGATGTGTTTAACTGGTTTGAACGCAGGTTTAAATTGTTTTCATTAATTGAATTAATGACAACTGCTGATTTTGAATCCACATTTATAAACACTGTTTTTTCTTAATTCTTTTGGATTTTCAATCAAAGCTGATTGTTTTGAAGATTTTTTTCTTGTGTAAGGGATGTGATTACTTAAAAATGGTTAGTCAGGGATTTGTTTGGCAAGTCACTCAGGGAATTAGTTTCCCAAGAGGGAGTAATTGTAGATGTTGTGACATCTCCTCTGGGGTATTAGAAGGTGGAACCTTAGGAATGTTCTTGAGAGTGTCTTGGATTTGGGCTTGGGCTTGGTATTGATCCAGTTTGGCATTGGTTACAGGAAGCTGGGATCTATGTTATGCTATTCTTGCTTTGCATAGGTGGAGGCAGTCATGGTGCATATGTTTGAGTTCTGTTCAAGCACAAATACCCTTGATGAGGTAGGTGTTGTTTGGCTTGACTTACATGATGATGCCTAGTCCTCATAATCCTGGATCCAACTTGTGCATATTGTGGTTAATAATCCATATCTTGTCCCTGACTTGGAAGCGCTCCTATTATAGTGGGATTGCTTCTCTTTCCACTCTTGGCAACTGTGGTAAGTTTGACTCCCTGGTACTTGACACTTTTCCAAGTACCAGGGAGTTGAGTGCTGTATATGCAAATCTATTAGTATTTTTGGCTTAACTGATTTTAAGCTTTTTTTAATAGTAATATATGGGGTTGAAACCAAAAACCAAGATTTAATTTTTCTTGAATTTAACTTGGTTTAATAATTTAGTTAGCTGAAAGACCAATTTAAGGGGCAATTTTTAAGTAAATTTGCTAGTAAAAATAAAAAACTTGTGTTTGATACTCTAAAAGCAAAAGTGGCTAGTTTGACACTTTTTAAGCAAAATCCTAAATTTATTAATAAAATACATATGTGATTATATAAAATTTGTTATTTACTATTACTTTAAATTCAGAACCTAAAGATAAAAATGCGGGATTGTCAAATCCTTGGTCCAAATTTCAAATCACATTTGTGGGCAACTCAGCTGAGTGAAAAATAAAATATTTAATAAAATCAACCATTTATTTTGACTTTTTTGATTTATTTAAATTGGCAAATATCAAATCTCTTGAGCAGATAATCCAACTAACAAAAGACAAAACACAGCAAACAAATGTGGTATACATGAATCAGAAATGAAGGATTCTAATGTATAATTTGAGATTTCCTGTATGTCAAATAAATCATAGACATCATATAAAAATTAACAAGTCTGAAATTGGGGGATTGTCAAATCCAAGAACCAAATTTCAAATAAAAAATGAGGTGAATTTAAAATAACTATAATTTATAGGCATCTCAAATAGGAAGTCAAAGGATCTAGAGTGGATTTGTGCTAATTCTTTTAGAAATCATAGGCATTCTCAAAAACCACCCTATTCCAGTTTAGGACGGCTAAAATTCAGATCATAATATTCACCAACTTAACATACTTAACAATAAAATTGACTAAAAAATACACTTCTCTTTTTGAGTTTAAAATTAAAATAACTATTATTCCTTCTTTTAATAACAACCAGATAAACAAGCTGTTCTCTGGCCTTGAAAAAATCATGCAGGGCTACACTGGGTCTTAGAATAGTGAAGCCTCTGTCTATGGCCACTCTCAACCTGTGGGCCCCTCCCCAAGCACTACTCAGGAGCGTGTTCTTTCTCCTGAATCCTCAAGCATGGCCCTGTTTGCCCATCACTCACAGGCAGCTGCTAACCCAAATCATGTATCAACAATGGCATCTGGAACCAGGCAACTGAGCCAAGGAGTAACCCAGGGAAGTCAGAATCCAGAAACAGCTAATCAGATAGCAATGTCTAGTTCCCAAGATGGAAACATTCCACCTCTAGCCAATCAGCCTGAAAGATGCAGAAGAAAATTGATCACCCCAGAAATTGTTCTCAAAATGGTCAACAAGCAAGGGATGCTTATGTCCCTAAGGGAAATTACAGCTTCAATGGGTTTTGCAAAGTCCACTGTGGCTGAAACCCTGCAAGCCCATGCCAACTGTGGCCCCTCCCAAGAAGACCCCAACTGGAGCCTGTACGTCAACTGATAAAAAAGCCCATCCCCTTATGATGGTCATCATGAAACATGGCCTGCAGATGCCCCTGGTCCAGGTTTGTCTCCAACTGAGATTCATGGAATTTTCACAAATGAAAGAACAGTCAATTTGTGGATGCACAGAGTAGTGATTGCTGCTAGAATCTTGTCTAATCAAGTTCTCAGTGGTCCCAGTTTGGTGGATATCAACCCCTACAATTCAACCATTATTAATTTTATTAAAGGGCGGGCAATGAGAATGTACAATGGCGTCATCTTCTTGCTGTATGCCAAGATTTCTGAAAGCATCCAAGATTATGGAGAAAAGCGTATCCAATCTGACGGCTACAATCGCGGCCCAATCTTATATTGATTTGTCAGGGTTTTGTTGGCAGTTTCCCCATTGGGTGTCAATCATTACTTGGCAATATCAAACACCGCAGATGGCTACGCCTACAAGACAGAGCTCAAGGGCATGCTGAAGGAGTGGTCTACTCAACAAGCTGAGTACACAGTTGTACTGAGTGCTGAGATGGAACAGTGTGAGTGGGCAACCAAAGAAATTAGGGCTGTGGGGCATACCTGTTGGTCCTACTCTACTAATCACGCTGACATGTATCTTGCAGATGTATGTCTTTACAATTTTTGGCTCAGCTCTTAGGCGCTCAAAGCCTGCCACTTACAAAAAAGTACACCCAAATTGAGAAGGGGTATGAGCTTTTCTCCTAAATATTTGTCCAGGATTTGTCTGATCTCATCATCTTCTATGCAAGTGATAGTGATAAGTCCAGAAAGGACTCCTGCCTCCCCCCACACTCATCTATTTGGTTTATCAAGCCTGCATATGTGACAGAAGAAGAATTTGAGCAATTGAAGCAATCAGCTCTTGCTGCCTCTTCCCAGTCAACAAACCCTACCTCCCCAACTCCCCCATTAAGACCAAGCCACCTGACTTCCAAACCTGACTCCCAAACCACCACCCATTCACTCCCCACTACCTCTGATGCTGCCCTTTTACAGGAGCAGATGATGGCAGTGTACATTCTGCCCATTCCCTCCCCTATTTGTCCTTTGATAAGTAAAATAAACACTTTCTTTGTGACAACTTATTAAAATTGATATTATTTCTTTTGATTTGTAATTAATAACATGTTCTTTTTACATTATTGTCATTCTCATAATAAATAAAAATGTTGTACATTTTATGAATAACATATAATTATTTTCATGAATACTTTTCATTAACAATAACAAATCAAGGACCACAAATATAAATTTTATATTAGAATATTGCAGGCATGCATTAAATCCTGATATTTAGATATTATGTGCATAACTAAATGCATTTTGTTTAATAAAATTCCTTGTTAACTTGGCACTTTTCATTATATTTTTATAATTGTACTGTGTCTATATTCAGGAGCCATTAACACTTAATACAAAAATTAATACATAGTGCATCTTACAGCCTACATATTTACCTATTGATAATGATTCTGTAAACTTTTTAGTCAGATTTTATGAGGTAATAATAATCTAATGGGTTAATAAATTACTGTTTATTAACCTATTACATTATTATTACCTCATAAAATCTGACTGAAAAGTTTACAGAATCATTATCAATAGATAAATATGTAAGCTTTAAAATGCACTATGTATCAATATTTGTATTAAGTGTTAATGGCTCCTAAATATAGACACAGTCCAATTATAAAAATACAATGAAAAGTGCCAAGTTCACAAGGAATTTTATTAAACAAAATGCATTTAGTTATGCACATAATATCTAAATTGACATTGCTGGCACTACAACCTAGTAAGGTTAACATTCAATAAAAGATTCAAAATTCAATATGAGATATCAATAAAGTACTAGTTTCTAATAAAAAAGTTATACACTGGAAAAATATAATCTACATGTTCTAATTCAGATGGCTAGTTTAATGCAATTCTGGTGTATTTTGTAGTGTATTATGCTATTTTTTGAATGTGTAAGTTATTTGTATTATTGTTGTAACTGTGCTGTTTTAGCAGAGTTACAAGGGGAAAATGTTTAGAGACTAGATAATATTATTTATTTAGAGATAATGATTATATAGTTGATTCAAATCATAGATAACAGAAACATGATAATGTTGATCAGATGGTGGGATAGTGAAGGGGGTGGCCTGATCCTGGTAATGAGGCAAGCGCCAAAACAAGGTATCCATTGTAGGGGTCATCATTTGTTCATGCTGTTGGATTTAGAAATTCAAGTCAACTTTCTAGCTTGGCTTTAAGTGACTGGAGAATCAAATTTTGGGTCTCAAACCCACTTAATTGGAACCTTGCTGGCAGGTTGAGCCTGCTGTTTTGACACCCCCCAACTGAAGGTCAGCCTCATCTGGGGGTAGGCTGTCAGGGAGGTTTCAGGATCCTGGGCGCCATATTTTACTAAATGTTGTTTGGTGGCAGGTAGGACAGTCTCCTGTTGCTTTTGTCTTGCTTTACAGAGTCTTAGGCAGTTGTGATGGAGCATCTTGTCTTGTGTGTGTTTTCCAGCTCCTTGCACAAGGAAGTGTTTTTTGTTTACCTTTAGGATAATGGCAGGGCCTACTTTTTCTGGCTGTAATTCACTATTATTGGTATTTATTACCCAGACCTTGTCACCAACCTCAAGTCTGTCTTGGATGGGGATAAAGGTATTCTGTAGGTGTTTCTCTTCTCTTTTGGATTGGTTGCTGTTGGCCTGTATGATTTGCAGGTCAAGCGGGGCAAGACTCTACTGGGCATTTCCAGTTTGGGTCCTGTGGGGGTTCCTATCCACCAGTCCCCTAAGTGTGTCCTGGGTCATAGTCAGGGACTGGCTGAAAGGGGTTGACATTCTCTAGTAAGGGGAAATGTTTCTCAGAAATATGTATAGGGTTTAAATGAGCTTTATTCACTCTCAGAAGAAAGATCCCCTTAGAAACCTTCTGGTATATGGCCTGGGGGGTCAAGAAAACAATATGGATTTGCCAATACTTAGAGTCCTCCAACAATATCTTGGACTCCTTGTACTTGGTCTTGAACTCCTGCATCTTTATCTTGGGCTCCTGCACTTTGGTCTTGGACTCCGGCACCTTAAACATGGACTCTGGCTCCTTGGAATCAGACTTCTGCGCCACGCTTAGGATCCAGCTTCTTATTATTGGGCTCCTGCTCCGTTATCTTGGGTTGTATCAGTCTAACCAAGCTCCTGCTGGTGATCAAAAGGCTTCCAAAAACCTCTTGACAGGAAATCAATAGACCTGGAAAAGACCCTGTAACTTTCCAGCTAGCCACCTTCTTATAGTGTCCTTTTCTCAATGGTTCCGCCTTCAAAATGGCTTTCTTCAAAAGCTTAAACCATTGTCGCTCACTTTTTTCTATAATAACTTAAGCTTACATAATTACTTTATCAAAAGCTTAAAGCATTAATTCACTACTTCCTTGCTTATACTTTAAACTTTTGGCTTCCAACCAATCATTTTCATCAGGAAACCTGCCAGAACTCAACCAATGAGTGCAGAGCGCAAAACTGAACCATTTCTGAAGTTCCACTGCAATTCAAATAGGAAAACAATTTCCAAAGCTCAAACCACTCAAATTGACAGCTCTTTGTGCACCAAAGCGTTAACCAGTCCATTATCCCGGCAATAGTCTTCCCTGCATTCAACCTAAACCAATTTAAATAGTAGAATACTATTTAAATTGTTCTTTTTGACCTCTTCAACGTTTTCCTCATATATTTACAAATATTTTAAAATCCAAGGAAAAAATCCCACCAAAACAAATTTGTATCCAGCTCTCATAGCAACATACCTTCATCTATCCTAGGAGCTTAATAAATAAATCTCTTACTCACACTTCTATCCACATTCCTTCTTGATTTTACTACTAAACCAAGGAAAAGCATTTCACATTTTCCCACCTCCCCAAATCAATTAGGTAAAATCTTGGCTCATTTCTCTGGACCACCATTCCTTCATCATCATCTTCTGGTCCTTCAGCCAGCTCATTTCAGTCTCAAAGAAGCTTATTATATCCATCAGATTACAGTTACTCCTGCATACTGATCTCTTGGTCCTCTGGCTGCTTCTGCATCATGATCTTTCAATCCTTTAGCTCTCCTGCATCATGATCAGCTACTTCTGCATCATGATCTTGCTGTCCTTCAGCTTATCCTCACTATGAATCACCTTGGTTCCAACTGCACAATGAACCATCTTGGTTCCAAACTTCAACATGAACCAACAGTTCTTCAACTAGTCTTTACTGCTGATCCCTTACTATGAACCACCTTGGTTCTTTATCTCAGTCCCCGATACCAGAACCTGTAGACACAGGCATGAGTCTACATTAAACTGGCGTTTGACTGGGCCCTTGTAAGTGGCAATTCACTTAGGTCATCCAACCATAGATCATTAAAGTCTATGTTGTTGTTTTTACTCAACTAGGTGATTAAGTCTGGGCTTTCAGTTGCAAAGTAATCTGCTTTAATTCCCAGAGGCCTGATAACACCAAGTTCTGCAGCTGCTTCCCCAAGAAAACCTTTTTGGTGACACCTCTGAGCAAATCTATGCCTTCCAATGCTCACTTTGGGTTCTCCCCAAAGCTTCCATAGGGGCATAAACAAGGACACCCTACCAGTCTATTAGGTAGGATGCTTGCTCACAGACCTCCTGTAAGCGTATTAGGGTATATAGAGCCCTCAGAGCTCTTCCCCTCCCTGGCAGCCTGCGCTAACCGCCAGGGGTCCAAAACTTTCAGTCTTGGTAGGCAAGTCCCTTACCATGCTGGCATACACTTCTACCCTGGCAGCCCGTGTTACCCCACAGGGTCTAAACATCTTCCAGCCTGAGCAGCACATGTTATCCATCAGGCTGGATTACTCCCCACCCCAAGCAGCTAAAGTTCCATGCTGAGCTAGCTCATTACTCACCCCTATCAGCCACAGTTCCCTTCTAGGTGAGGACCTCTAGTCCACAGCAGCCAATATCTTCTGCTGGGTGGGGACAACATCTGCCTCTAGTAGTCTTTACACCTACTGGCTAGGCCTCACCTTCCCTAGTAGCCATCATTCCCTACTAGGCTTCTACCTGCAACAAGCAAACAAACTTTTACTTGTACAACATTAGCCCCACCTGCAAACCATCAAACATATGGATTATCATAGGTCCTGATAGTGCTTGGATGATATTGGGTTGTGTTCCATAAACTAGCTCAAAGGGGCTTTTCCTGGTGGATCTGTTCATGCAGATCCCAAATGCAAGCAATGTAGTTAGTAGCTGCTTATACCAGTCCTCAGGTCTCCTGGCGGTGAGCTTGGCCAGGGCCTGCACAAGGCTGCCATTTAGCCACTCCACACGCCCATTAGACTGAGGATGATAAGGTGTTGTCACTGTGTGCTGGACCCCATTATTGGTGAGGTATATGTTGGTATCTTCATAGGTCAGTTATTTGCCTTTGTCAGCTATCAGGAGTTCTGGCTTTCCAAACCTACTGATGATTTCTTTTCCTATGAACCACCTCACATCATTGCCTGCATGGGATTTCACTGCCTGCGCCACTGGCCAGCAAGTGGCAAAGTTGATAGAAGTAATGATTTATTTCTTTTTGTTGTGTTTCCCTGGCATGGGTCCCACAATATCTAGGGCCCATGCCTTGAAGGGTAGTTGTGAACAAATAGGCAATATAGACTTAGGTGGGGTGTTGCTTCTTAAAAATATTTTGCACACTTTTCATTGGTCTAAGACTTCTTGAACGTCACAGTACAGGGTTGGCCACCAGGACTTGTGTTTAAGGAACTCATATAGGTTACAGCTCTTGGTGTTCCCTAGGTCTCTATGATAACGTAGGATGGTGTCAACTTGCTGATGTATGGGGATATAAGGGATGGTAGTTCCGTCAGAATTTTTTGATGCAAGGTTCCATACACATCTACAAATAGGTGTTTGTTCTTAATGACTGTTTCTTTTTTATGTTGGTTGTGCCAGGGGGAAACCTTTGTCCTTTTTTCAAAGTACCAAGAGGGGCCATTCTGGGTTGAGCCCATTTTCTCTTCTTGTGGCACAGACATACAGGCGCACAAGGGTGTTTGCCATGGCAAGTTCTGGATCATGTTTGTATGTGTGAGCATATTGAATCTCTCTAAGAGTTCCATCTAGCAAGCTTGACAGCGGGATAATTTTGCTTGTGTTTTGAAGTATATAAGCAACTTGTGGTTGGTCAATGCCGTGAATTCCTGTCATTCTAGGTAACAACACCATTTGACCAGGCAGTACACAATTGCTAAAAATTACTTGTCATGTATAGGGTATCAACACTTGCCATCTGTCAACTTTTGGGATTCATAAGCTATGGGTAGGAAGTCACCATCATTATTTTTGATTTGTAGTATTCCCTCACTGGATGTGTCTGAGGTGTTGGTTTCCATTTGATACTCCTCATTGTGTTTGGGATATTGTAGGATGGGTGCTGTTGTGAGTTTTTCTTTAAGACGTCTGAAGCAAAGGTCACGTCGAGGACTCCATACAAACTTAGATTTGGCGCCAGTCATGGCAGACAGGGATGCAGTTAGGACGCCACAGTTGGGTGTGAATTGTTGTAAATAGGCAACCATTCCCAATAATGTGCAGAGCTCTGACTTGTCCTTTGAAGGTGGCATTTTGCAAATGGCCTGAATCTTCTGGGTGTCAGTCTTGATGCCATCTTTTGAGACAATGTGTCCCAGGAAGGGTAGCTGTTTGCAGAAGAACTGACATTTGGAGGGCTTGGCTAGCAGCTTTTTTTGTGCCAGGGTAGTAAAGACTGCCTCCAAGTCCTTGTGATGTTGTTCTACCAAGGGGCTATAGACAATGATGTCGTCCAGATATACCAAAGTGTGATTGTACTACAGTCACATTGGGCTGTGGTTTCACAAAGAGGTTAATTTGTGATGAATTTCATAGGTTGAAATTCAAAACAATAGAATTTGCCTTGGAGAGATTTTCCAGCGTAGTAATGGATTACCCAGGAATCAATTAGGCAGTACTAATTGAGGGCTGAAATTAATAATCTGAACATTTCAGATTATGAGACTAGGTGTCTCAAACCGTCTAATTAACCATGGAGGTTAATTGATACCTAGGAATCAATTAGGTTGTACTAATTGAGGGCAGAAATGAATATTATGAACAATTCAGATTATAAGACTAGGTGTCTCAAGCACAATTTATTAACTGGGAAGGTTAATTAATTGATACCCTGGAATATGATTGATGAGGATTTAATCATAGGGCCAAAATGAACTTGACGGTGTCAAGTAAAGACTTGGTGTCTTCAAACCATTTAATTAACTGGGAAAGTTAATTAATTTATGCTGGGAATATAATTAATGAGGATTTAATTATATTGTTTAATTTCCTTGACTGTGTAAAGAAGTTTGGTTAAGGTTAGCCAAAAGTAAACCCCCAAATTGTGGTTTAAAAGCGCCGTTTTGGCAAATTAATTAGGTTAAAAGTGATGCTGCGCCGCCTAATTGATTTGTAAGGCGCTGAGGTGCCGCCCAGTGAATGTTTCAGGTGCTGAGGCGCTGGGGCGCCGCCTGGGAAAGTTTCTGGGCGCTGCAGTGGTGCCTGGTTCAAGTTTCAAAGTGTTTTAATGGGGTTTTAAGGCAAAAAAACCATTAAATGCAAAAATAACTAAATATAGACAATGATGTCTATACATTCAGGATTGATCATCTGGTTCCTAGTTGGAACAAGGATAGATTGGATCAGGAATATGTATATTTCACAGGTTTTTGGCGCCAGAAGTCTGGAATGCTTCAAGCCGGAACAATACATTTCCACAGACAGAATTAGGTGATTCTGGAATGTATTATGGCACAATCTTATAGGTTAAGAGTGTGAAGATCTTTTTGGTAAAGATCTGGATTGGATGACGCTGTTATTTCATAAACCATGTGATAGGAATCCAGGTGCAATTCTGGAACCAGAGAGGTTTTCAGCTGAATGTGCCCCAATTGGTATATGATGGAACCATTATAATAAAAAATAAAAAATGATACTTATGTGTGACAATGATTGCTTTCCCCTCAATCTTTTTATGCTTTGTTTTTTTGGCTTTTAACTGAAATAAGACTACAATGAAATGAAAGAGATGGTCTGCAGCTAAGACTATGGGAAGCAAAAAAGTGGAAGTGATCACCAGATGGCAACAAGTTTAACGCCAAGATTGCTTGCCTGGAATCCAAGCTCATCAAAGCTTACATAAAGGATTCCCTGTCAACCCGTAAAAGAGTCAGCCTGGGATAATGAAGAAGCAAGCATGAATTTCCTTGATTTGTCACACAAGGCATGCTTGCCAATGTGGGGGCAAACACCTTGTTCATGAAGGTCACAAAGGTTGATGGGGCGTTTGTCATTCCAAGTTGAGTACCACACACTCATATGAGCTGTATTTAGTGTGGAAGGCTGTTTTAGATATATCTTTCTCCATAAAAAGATCTGGTTGTAGCCTGCGGTTAGGTTGATTTTGAAGAAGACTGTGGCACCGCCCAAGGCATCAAAGAGTTTGTCTGTGAGTGGCAGTGGGTAACAATTCTTGATATTAACTTTGTTTAGGGCTCAGTAGTCTGTGGTTAAGCGCAGAGTATCATCTTTCTTTGCCATAAAAAATACAGCAGCACCAAAAGAAGACTGTGAGGGGTGGATAAGTCCTTTTTCCAATGCCTCTTTGAGGTAAGCACATAAGGTGTTGTCTTTGTTTGGAGTAAGTTATTAGATGGGTCACGCCTTAGGTACAGCTCCCTTGAGTTGGATGGAGTGTTGTATATGTTTCTCTGGTGGCAATCCTGGTAGAGCTTCTTTAAAGATTTCTGGGTGACAATCTATGATTTTGCAATACTAAGGAGTAGCGGTATCCTAATGGTCCTTGAAATTTATGATCTTGTACTGGCAGGAGTCCCAGTCAATTGCCTTGAGGTTCTAATTTTCATCCAGGGTCTCTGTGATACATACAAAGATGTGGTTGCGCAGGAGTTGGTCCACTGAGTCAGGGTAGATCTGGTGATTGACGCCTTCACGCTTGATGGTCAGTACTGAGGTCACCCAGTCTATGTGGGGGTTATTCCTTTATAAACAGTCCAGTCCCAGCTTAATGTCAAATTTGGAAAAATTGATGATGGGTCCCTGGATTGTGGAATGCAGGTTCTCTAGCATGACAGAGAAGGGGGCAGTTTCCCTTGTCACAGCAATGTGATGTTCATCAGCTAAAACCACATTCTTAATCCGCAAAGGGTTAGTGGTCAGCTTAAACTTGTCTACAAAGCTGCTGTTGACTAGGGTTCAGCCTGCGCCTGAGTCCAGAAGTGCTGATCCTGTGTAACTTTGAAAGCAGAAAGTATAAGACATCAGTTTATTGGGGTGTCTGGAAATAGTGCAAAGTACCAGGTTTTCTGAGGGCACTTGGATCATTGGACATTGATCCATGTCCTTGAGGCAGTACTCATTATTGGGAGAGTCAGGTGCTGTGCAGGGAGAACTTGGCTTGCTTAGTGCTCTCCCCAGGCTTTTCTTTTGTCTTGATTGCTTTGCGTGGTGGTGACATGGAAATGGGTACAATTTGACTGCCTGTTGTTACTGTTTCTATGCCCATTTGAACCTGCAGTTTTTTAGTTCAAGTTGTTGTTGTTATTATTCTCAGGAGGCAGGTGGCTTGAGTGTCCAGTTGAGTGAGAATCTTTGGGCTTTTCATTTTTCCCAGTTTGCGCCTTGTGAAGAGCATTAGATGTTTGTTTTGCTTTCTCTGCCTCTTGGTATAGATTTTGTATGCTGGTCACCTGATCCAGGTTTACATGTCTCATTACGTGCAACTTGAGTGCATTGTAGTACATGAGATGGGTAGCTGGGGTGTCAAAGGCCATATCTCAGGGGGCATGTAGTTGAAGCTCCTTGTATGTCTGGGTAAGCTCTTTCACTGTGCCTGCCTGGGTGAGGGTTTTCACTTGGTGTATGATCATAAGTGTGGTGTCCTTCAGCATGAATCTTGACAGGAAGTCCTGCTTGAAGGTATCCCAGTTGGTGGGATACACTATCTAGAAAGATGTAATCTAGAAAACGTTATCTAGAAAACACCATCTAGAAAGACACCATCTAGAAAATGTGTCCTAAAATGCCATCTAGAAACCCTATGTCAAATTTCTGGCAAAACTGTGTCAAATAACTTAAAAATTAATAAAAACCCAAAAAATCAGAATAGTAAGAAAAACATATGGCTAGACTCAAAATAATCCAAAGATTTTAAATCTGCAACAATAATGCGAGATCATTGAGTACCAACTTTATTGTGCAAATCTCCAAATTCAATACACCCCAAAACTGTGATATTTCCATATTGAAATTTTCTCCTATGTTTGTATCAATTTACTAAAAATTAAGTAAAAATTAAGTTTTTGGAATTAAAGTATTTAATGGAAGAGTAACGTGATCAGGATTCAGTCCCAAAAGTCTTTTTAATGCCTTTAAGATGGTTAAGGCAGCCTTCTCTGGTGTAATAGGTCAAAAACTTCTTGGTGACACTTGCAAAATTGAACTGCTGATCTGCATGCTTGGATAAAACAGCTTTGCTTTTGATGGCCTGAGGGTAAAGCTGGTCCCTATGAGCATGCTCAATCTTCAGCTTGTTGATAATCACAATGAATCTGGGCTTCTTTATCTTAACCAGACAAGAAAATCAATTGTACCAACCTTCAAGTGATGAGGTGGTCTTAGTTACACTGTCCTTAAACTGATTATTACAGTTCTAGTTAATAGAGACACTACCCTTATATATAAAATCATTAATGAAACATTTAAAGTTGAAACCCAAATATTACAGACAATTTTATGATAAGAAATAAAATCAGTATATCAAAAGTGGTTTTTAATGGCTGTGTTACAGGGAGAAGTACTATCAAATGTGAGTTAATTTGAGTTGATATATTTTATGTGGTCATAAATTAATATCATACTTTATTCCCAGTTAATAAGGAAAAGGCTTGGATTTATCACATAAAAGTATAATTTATTATTTGATTCCAGATGCTGTCTTTCTAGATGGCTTATTTTAGGGTATTTATTAAGTGTTTTTATATTCAAAAATCTTATTTGGATAACACTCTTTTTATTTCAATTTGCAATAGTGTTTTCTAGATGCCGTTTTTCTAGATGGCATATTAGAAACCAATATGTAAAAAATAACTATTTAATAAAATGTTTTATTTTTTTAATTTTGCTAATTTAAATTCTGATCCTATTGCAAAAATTTTTCTAGATGGCGTCTTTTGAGATGGCATTTTCTAGATGGCGTATTGTATCTCCCAGTCTTTCTTGGTATGATCTTCATGCCACTTGTTGCACCAGGTGCCAGCGTTGTGTGTTAGCTGAATGAAGATCTCTGCAATCCAGAATTGTTGAGGGAATTCCATTTGTGCCAACTTGCTCTGAGCAGATTGAATCCATGTTGTGGTGTTGTTTTTGGCTCCAGAAAAAGGTTCCAAGGAAGTGCTGCAAAGTCTCTGGGCTACGTAGGCTGGTATAAAGTTTTCATCAGCTGCTCAAGAAGTGGTGGTAGGTGCTTGAAAGAAACCTTGTGATAACAAGGCGTTGAAGGCAGGGAGAAGGATTACCTTGTCCTGGTAAAGACACAAAGCCATCAGGTATTTTGGTATCAGGCATGTATGGTGTCCAGTCTAGCAGGAGACAAGACATGATTCTATCAGGGATTTCTTGACGGCAGCATGTATGGACAATAGGCAGAATTTTTCAAGATAAGATAGAATAGAGAGCAATCTGTGCTACCAATGTTGTAACTGTGCTGTTTTAGCAGAGTTATAAGGGGGAAAATGTTTAGAGACTAGATAATATTATTCATTGAGAGATAATGGCTATATAGTTGAAGTGAATCACAGATAACAGGAAAATGATAGTGTTGATCATGTGGTAGGATAATGAAGGGGATGGCCTGATCCTGGTAATGAGTCAAGCTCCAAAACAAGGTATCCACTGTAGGGGTCATCATTTATTCATGTTCTTGGACCTGGAAATTTAAGTTGATTTGCTAGTTTGGCTTCAAGTGACTGGATAATTGGATTGCAGGTCACAAACCTGCTTACTTGAAACCTTGCTGGCAGGTCAAGCCTGCTGTTTTGACATTATTTGCAATAATTGTCAATAAAATGTACTATTATCTATATTTTCATGATCATGTGTTGATGATAGTACTATAAAAATCAGTTTTTATGTAATTCAAACAACATGTCTAATATCTACAACTTGATAACTGAATTTCAGGGACCCACTTAAGAGGTGAAAAGTCCTAAATCTTATGAGCCAAGGCCCCTAAGTTAAGCCCTGCAATAACTGAACCAATAGGCACTGTAACCATGGCAAGGTGACCAAAGTGGCCTAAGTAGGCAAACCTGCCCATAATAGAGCTGAACCGGCCCAACAGGTGATATACTAACAGACATGACAATAGGTAGAAGGAAGTGTTAGGCCTAACCAAGAAAGGTTCAGCTGGTGGAGGTGGAGTGGTGGAGCGGCCATAATGTAACTTTCTTCCCCAGTGACCTGAGGAACACTTGAATCAGTCATTAGCCAAGGACTCCTTCTGGTGGGAATCATCAGGAGAAGATTTATGCCGGTCAGTGGTGGGAGTTGAGTTTTCAAGGACCAATAACATAGAAAGGAAATGAACTAGAAACCAGAACAGGAAATGACTTCCTTTCATGGTTTCAAAAAGGAGTGAAAGAAAATAGTGTAGGCAAACTTTAGTATAGAAGAAATATCTTTATTGTTGGAACAAGTAATAATAATGAATTTAGCTTCCTTATATATCTCAGTGGCCTAGATATAAAACATTTAAGAGGCTAAATGGGTGGAAGAGGGTTTAAAATCAAGTTTCACTAAAATAAAGGCTGACAATATAACTCTGATCATATTTTGCTCTATCTGGGACTTAATAAAATTAAGTATAAAATCAAAGTTTGAGAGGGTCTGGAAGGCAGCCACAAGGATAACCACAATTAAGTGGTGATATGATTGATATTCAGTGAAAACTAAGAGCAGAGCTTGACTCAAATATAGACTGGGTGGTTTTAAGAGCCACACAGGGAAATCATGCAGCCAATCAGCTTTCAGAAACTAAGTGACGTGTATTAAGGAACTACTAACATTTGCAGAAGCATAACCCAATTTGAAAGCAGAAGGAGAATAAATCAAATCAAAATAATTAGGTAATTTAAGTTGAACTTTGAAATGTAAACTAACTGTTGACTTCTCTTTAGGGTTCTGGGTTTGATCCCCGTCCTGGGCATTATTGACCCAGTGTGTTTGACCAGGAAATACTTTGTTGGTTTCTGATTAGCATGAAACTGGAAAAATTGGACTCTTACTAATAAAGGAAATATTGGTGTAGTCAGGAATAAATTTCCTGACACTATCCTCCCCAGGAAGACCTTTCCCTCCCAGAGTATTCTTGTAGTGTGAGAGGACTTCTAGTGTGTTCTCTAGGTTCTCTTATGGTTCCCAGGAGTTGGATTCTACCTCATAGCCCTTCCATTTTTACCAAATATTGAAGTTTGTCTCAAGAAGTGCAATGATTGAGGATATCTTCCACTTCCCATTCAGGATTATGGTTTAATATGACAGGTGGAGGGTCCTTGTTGCTCAAATCTTCTAAGGATTCCTTGAATTTGGTAAGGAGACTGATGTGAAATACATCATGTGTAGAGGAACCTTCAGGGAGTTTGAGACAGAAGTTAATGTCAGATTGTTGCTCAATGATCAACAGGGAACTGATCTTCTTTGTACCTAGCTTTCAACCCAGAATATCAAGTTTAAGGTTCTTTGCATTGAGGAATACATAGTCCCCAACCTGGATGTCTTCAGGTGTTCTACAATGTTTATCAGCTTGGGTCTTGTACTGAAAAATGGACTTCTTCAGTTGTTTCATGAGACATTGATGATTCTTGAGTAGCAATGTAGCCCATTGGTGTGCCAAAAAAATAGTATCTTCTGTTGGAGGATCAGGAAGGTCTTCAGGGTTATATCCATAGTTGTAACAGAAGGGGGATAATCTAATGGAGTAATGGTGGTTGGTGTTATAACATAGTTACGCCAGAGGGAGTAGGGATACCCAATCATCCTGTTGCAAGTTTACATAATTCCTGAGGAAATCTTACAGCACTTGGTTTACTCTTTCTGTTTGTCTGTTGGTCTGAGGATAAAAAGAGGTGGACATAAGAGTCTTACATGTGCAGTAGTTTTAAAAGCTATTGCAACAACCAAAAATACCTCAGATTTAAACAAAACAATTTCAGATTTAAACAAAATCCAAGTTGCACAAGATTCAGGATTCAATTAACTTATAAAGTTTCAGTTAATAAATAGACTGTCAAACAAAAAACAAAATTTCACTAGCCCATTGTACAAAACTATATCAAACATCAAGCAGTGTAGTTCAAACCATAAACAAAATGAACTGATGCAACAAGTGAAATGGATGGATGCTGTTCCAGAGTATATCATAATCCAATCAGGATTCATATGAGGCACTGACAGAAGAACTAAAATGAAACAAAACTTGAACAATCTAGATGCAAGATTACACAAGCACAAAACAAAATGAACTTACACAAGATGTGTAGTTTGAGCAGCCTAAAATAGAAAAATATCAATTTAACAACCAATCAACAGCTATTCAATTTAGGAACAGAGGCATTTTAAGCATTTTTTATGGCCCTGGATTTGTATGGAATGGTTTTGAGAACCTTCCAAATATGGACTTGAGATTAAAATAAAAATAAATCATCAAATTTTAAAATTTCTACTTTTAGTGATTTTATCCTTGGTTTTTTAATATGGTTTTTAACAGCAACATCTTCAACGGCACAAGCAGCCAAGCCAGCTTCAATGAAGGCAAGGCTCAGAACAGGGAGGCACCTGTTTACACCCAAGCCTTTGTGGCAGGTAACAAGGAATCTGACCTGTACCTGACCACCAACCCCTATGGCTTTGACTTGCTTGAGAGTCACTTAGTGTCTAGCTCTGCCCCTGCTCACGTACCCACCCCCACACAAGCTGCCCACCAACCAACCAACTAACCAATCAGGATGGCAACCTTGATTTAGAACAACTTCCTGCCACCAGCCAACCTGCTCCCCTATAGCCAATCAGGATTCAGCTCCCGCGGCCCAGCACCCCAAGTGACAAATAATCACTGCCCAAATTCTTCAGGAAATTGTGGTACTGAACTTGCAGGGTCTGTCCTGGGAACATATTGCCGCCCAGTTGCAATTTACCCAAGCTACTGTCATGTGGGAATTCAACAACTTAATGAATAAGAGGAATCTGATTGGGACAGCCAAGAAGCCCAAGAAGGCCCCCAAGTCACAAATATCTGAGGCATACCCAATCATGCTTGACCTCCTCCAGAGGGATCCCAAGCTTCCATTGACCCAGGTCTGGAAGCAACTTGCGCACTAAACATATGGGTGTCTGAGCGCATGGTGCAGCTCTGGATGTATGAGAAGGTGGCTTCCATACAGGTTCTTACCAATTTTGCTGGCAACCAATGAGATGGCGCTGAGGATTCCCTGTATGACACTGCCATTAAATCAACCCTGGTTTAATGCCTGACTAGTCTAACTGATGATGTTATGTTCATCTCCTATTACAAGCTATCAATAGATTTTGATGATTTTGGCAAGCAAGGAAAAGCCACCGCCAAGAATAGAAGGAAGAAGGTCAAGAAGGGGATGTTCATTGGTGAATTTCTGGCTGTTTTAGCCAGGGCTTTGTCTACTATCAGACAAACCCAGATTTCATCAATGGCTACTCATACAGCCACATCCTCAGTGGATTACTTGACTCCTGGGATGGCTCAAATTCCAAGTACTGGGTTTTCTTGAGCCACCAGAGGAGGGTAGCTCCACCACCCTTGAGGCCATCCAGGGACGCAGGCACCAGGCCTCAGTCTGCCCGTTGGCCATGCAGACGTCCATCTGGCTGATGTTGTCTTCTTTGACATGGGATCCACATTACAGGAGCGCCGCCCTCAGGCTTTCAACAACCTCTATCTTGGGGTCCTTGACCACAATTTTCTCTTTGGCTGCCAGATGGTGGCTGACTTGTTTGTGCAAATGGTTTTCCATGTAAATATGGGCAATCAATCATGTAAGGATAAGCACCTTCCACTTTGGGCCACTGCCACCTACCAGCCCATCCAGCTAATGACTGATGAAGAATACAACAAGCGTTATATGACAGCCATCACGTGAAATCCTCCTGCCTCCACCCCTGCCACCAACACCCCTGACCTGCAAGCCCAACTCACCCAATCCCAGACCCCCCAGACCAGCACCGCCTCTATGTCTTCCTTCCTGCGTTTTTCTGTCTCCTAGGCATCACTCTCCCCCACCCCAATAAACCCCTGTCACCAAATATTTTCTATTTATATTATCTTTTTTGAATTTCAATTGTCCATGTTCTCTTTGTTTATAGTTGGTTTTATTCTTTATGTTCAGCTTATTTCTATAAAATCATATATTTACTATGTCATGTATCTAGATCCAGAACACAGTTATTTTTAGCACTTAAACATAGCCCCTTGTGAAAATATTAACAACAATTTGGTGATCAGCTAAATTTGAATTAGAAAATTATAGTATTAACTGTTTTTAGATAAAGTTGTTACTGACCCAAATTCAAAACCTTAATGATAAACTTTAAGCCAATCAGGAGCCAAGTGTAAAAGTGATTGTTGTGACATAAAGGTTCATTCAATAATCCTTTGGTGTATGTGCGCTAATTAATATGATTGGGTGGATGTTTTGCTATTGTACGCCATTGCCGCTGTGGCAAGTTGTTGATGGACTAGTGCTAATCCAGTAGCTGATTGGGCACTAGTCCACCAACAACTTGCCACAGCAGCAATGGCGTACAATGGTAAAACATCCAGCCAATCATATTAATTAGCCCACATGCATCAAAGAATTAATGAATGACCCTTTATGTCACAACAATCACTTTATCACTCAGCTCCTGATTGGCTTAAAGTTTATCATTAAGGTTTTGAATTTGGATCAGTAACAACTTTATCTAAAAACAGTTAACACTATAATTTTCTAATTCAAATTTAGCTGATTACCAAATTGTTGTTAATATTTTCACAGGGGCTATGTCAAGCGCCAAAAATAATATGGTAATCAAGGAAACAATGCCAACACAAAGAAAACAACAAATATTGAGATGAGCATAAAGCATATACAAAATGGATAAAAAGATGGGATAATGTAGTAGATGGGAAAACAAAAAGAAATAAACAAAGAGGCAACAGTATCAAAATAATACAGAATTTATTGGGGCAAAAGCTATAAAAATATATGGAAAGGTTAGTAAAAAATCAAATGAGAGAACTCAAAAAACTACTCAAAGACCTCAACTTGGCAATTTCCAAAATCAAGGACATCAACTGCAAGGTCAAAGCCAAAGTTAAGTCTGCTGTCCTCACTGGAGACAAAACTGACAAGGTGTCTGCAAAAGCACTAATGACAAAAATTCCAGACACCCAGAGAAGACCATCAAGCATCTTCTCAACATCCAGAAGACGGTGGTCAAGGGCCTCCAGTTTAAGGTGTACAATCTTTCTGCACCGTCTGTCTGAGTTGACAACCCTGAAATTTATGACCACCTGAAATCTGCAAAGCGCACAAGGAAAGATGATACTGAATTGCCTGCTCAACTTCTTGCGCCAAGAATGGCCAAGCCTGCCAAAGCTGCAGGCAAGGAGGAAACCTGCAAAGGTAACCTAAATAATAAAATTAATAAAAATTTCCAAATACTTATCTTTTTTGTTAGAAAACGTTGACAGTAAACTCCGCCAGGCCCTGGCCCCTTTTATCCCAGCCACCTTTTATGCAAATTATGCCACTCATGTGGCCAAGCAATTGTATCTGTCCCCCCCTGTTGTGCAGGAGCTAGAGGACCGCAGCCATGGGTCCTTTTCTATGTCCAGGGAGGCATTGGCTGGGCTGACACATAGAGAGGGGGCATCTTAGTGGGCAGTTACTGCCTACAAGGATGCCCAACTAGTTTTCCTGGACCCAGCTAACCTCAGTGGAGTTTACTGTATAAACTCCATTGAGCTTGTTTGTGACGTCCTGGCAACACTCCCATTCAATAATGTACTGGAGATGGGCCGGGTTCATGCGGCTGCTTGCTTCTGCTTCCCGTTGGAGTATACCCTATCTTACCTTCTGGATAACTTTGGGTGTGTGGTGGGAAAATTGGCTGTTGCGTCTGCAACAGCCGTCAAGAAAACTAATATCCTCCTTGCGGACTTTGGGCTAGCCTGGAGTGCAGATGAGACAGGGCTCCCCTTGGCAATGGATCTTACCTTTGCAAAGACCAGGCACAATAAGAAGATCAGTGTGGACTATAATAAATTATGTGAGTTCACGGAAGCCTTTTCTGGGCAAAGGCTTCACTTGGTGGTTTACTTTGGGTGTATTTTCTTCTTTTGGATGAGCGCCAGCGTAGAGGATCTAGACGGGGTCCTTCTGGGAATTGACAAGGCCCAGCTTGCACTTGACAGGAAGAAGGCCCCCTGGATATGACTTGGTGGACCATGTAATCCAAGACGCCCTGGTCCTGGCAGGGATTTACAGGTTTGCAGCCCCACCCAAAAAGCTGCTCCTCAGTTTGCACCTTACCCTACTCCTCTTCACCAGCAGGAGGGAGTTTTTTTAATAAGGGCGTATCCACCATCCACAGTGTGGCGGTGGAGGTTGTGTGCCACCTCCATTGAGGGGTGGGTACATACCAAAGAAACCACTACAGGTGTTTGCAATAAATTCTCTCTTCTAATAAAAATCATTACAATTCATATTATTTTTATTATAATAATTTTTTTTAATTTTTATTTCAGAAAACCAGTTTTGCAAAATATATTGCAGAAACCGGTTTCATAAAAGCATAAAATAATACAGTAATAAAATAAATTCCAACCTGTACATTTTACATTTAATTTTTATAAGACTATTTTATATTTATTTGACAAAGCGGTATAAATCCATTTGCATAATCCAGTATCAAGCGTAAGGGATTACCTCTGATGGCATAATAAAATAATATATAATAAAATAAATTACTTACTTACATCAATTAATGGATCTTCTGAATGTGATTGTGGGCGTGGAAACATATAAATATAAAATGATATTTAATAAATATTGAATAGTAAATTAGAGAATATAAAAAAGTCAGACAAGCTAAGCCTTTAATTGATTGGCTGATTTGCAAGGCACGTGGGGATAAACAAATCAGCGTGGCCATAGAATTTGGCCACAGTCTCAGCTTGGAGGGTATGGATCCCTGCCTGCAGCAAATTAAAGAGGTCCTCAGTCCCAGTTGGGGTTCCTTGCTTGAGCCACCCAAAGACTTCCTCAATGGGATTTAGGAAGGGCAAATAGGCAGGGAGGAAGAGAAGGCGTAAATTTGCCATGACCAATTGCTGGGGGCCCACAGCAATGCTGGTGTTAATTGATGGAAATTCTTCAAGAATGCCAGCCACTTTATGGAGACCAACCTTGCCCAACACAATAACATTGGTGAAGCCAGGGCTTGTGCTCCCCAGGTGCTCCTGGACCAATTGGAGAAATGATAGAAAGGTCCTGCTGTTATGCAAACCCAATATCATTTGGTAGAGCTCAACCCCCTTTGGACCGAGGAGAGCCATCATCAAGTAGGCTGTGGTGCAGACTGCAGCACACCAAGCCATCCCGTCATTGGAGCCTCTGAGGACATACCCATACTCATTGCGCATTGACAAGGCAAATACTGATTTTTCAATATAATAAAATTTGACTGTCCCCTTGGCTTTGAGGGAAGTGTACGCCTCTGCGTAGTTTTTCCGGACGTCAATGTTGGCTGGGCTGTTTCTGTTGTAGGGGGATACCCCAAGCTTTTTCCAAGAAAATTGGATTCCCTTCACCAGATGGTAGTAAAAGGAAATTGAGGCCTCAATCCCAAAAGTAGATTTAACCATGGCCTGTATATTTGCCAGTTCAAGATGGCAGTCCTGGGTGATCAACTGGTGGATTGCCCATTTGTGCTCCTTTGTGAGCATGGTAGAAACACACAAGGATTTCTCTGCAACAAGGACTTGGCCAGTATTGATGAATTTTTGGAAGGACTTGCTGGCGTACTTGGGATCCACTCCAACAATGTTTGTGGCCGCCTTGTAATCACTTTATTTCTGCATTAGCTTGAGAAGGATGATGTGTTTGATGTCAGGGATGCACTTCTGGGTGGGCTTTTTAGCGGTGGGGATTGACTCATCAGCATTGGGCACAACACAGGGCATAGGTACCTTGGTATAGAAGGCTGCAACCTTTTTTAACACCAGCTGTCCCTCATTGGTTTGGTAGAACTTGGGCTCCTTGTCATCTTCCTGATTGCCATCACAGATGTAGGGCTTGTAGCTAGTATCAAGTACAGGCTTCACTTTCTCCAGCATGGTTGACGGGACTGACTCTTGCTGGTACACAACGTCAAACACATATGAAGTAAGTTCTACCTCCTTGTTTCTAACTTTCTTTGTAGTGGTGACCTTGGTGGGCTTCTGGGTCAGCTTTGGGACCCAAGGGTTTATGCTCTGCACCCTAGCAGATTGTGCTCATTGAACTGGCTGTGTCAGTGCAGCGTCACTATGGAACTCTCCTCTCCTGTCTCCTCCTTGAGTAGGCACTTGTGTTGCACTAACTCTATTCTTTGACCCACAGGGGCAACCACAACTGCAGCGCACAATGGGTGTTTGGTACTATGTTGTTATGTTCCTTCAATTTCAAAATTTAATAAAATATTAAGTAAATTTCAATTAAGTTACTCCCTAATTTTAATTTTTGCTTTTATCTGAATATGGATATTTAATTAGAGTTTTTCCCACCCAATATCCCAATTATAGATTATTTATTTTTTAATTAGTTCTTTTTGCTTTTACAACACCTATTTTAGAATACTCAAAAAAAATCCACCCATTTTCCTAGATTTTACTACCAAATTCAAACACCTAACACAATATTTTTAAAATTTATGTTTCAGATCTTGTGTCTTATTTTAAATGCCTTGGTATCATTCTTGATTACAATTCATTGCACAAACTGCATGAGTGATTTTGTTTGTGGTTTGAGTTCCTATTGTGTTTTTTTTTTGGTTTGCGTTTTGACACACCTTGCTTGGGTGTATTTTGTCACCAATTCACATAGTAAACATATGGGTCATTTTTTTCTTGTTATGCCTAAGTGCTGGGGTGATTATTTTATAACTTAATTACATTATTCATATTCAATTTATTCAGAAAGATTACAATACAATCAATGTCAAATCTTTAATTGATCTTGGGCTTAGATATTTTAAAAAAAAATTTATTAATTTTAGAATTGAAAATTGTACCTTATAATATTGCTGGAAATATCCTAAGTGCTACTACATACTACAAGCTAAAAATATTTATGATGAGTTGCATGGGAGAGTAATAGCAGCCCCAAAGCTATAAATGCTATTACCCTATCTTTGGCTCATCATAAATATTCTTAGTTTGTTTCAAAAAAGGTTGTTGTTTTTGAAAGATTGGCAACTCTATTTAAAATACACCCTCTAGTAAGCTGCCCTACTTAATGAACTTGTCCTAATGCACCACTAGCATCTTCTGATATTTTTGTTTCTCTGGTATCATCACATGATTTCAAATGATAAGTTATCTCAGAATATTCTGAGAAACTTTCAAATGTTAAAGGTGAAGTATACAACTTCCCATCTTTCATCAAATATGAAAGATTAATGCGCAGATTTTTAACTTTGAGCTCTCTCCTTATAGGCCTAACTTTTCTCTCATAAATATAAAAGAATGACTTTTGAGAAATATTTAGCCTGATAGCGCTGATTTATATAATTCTTTTCTTTTTTCTTCTTGCTCAAAAATATTTTTAATATCATTTATAAAGTAGTTTTAAAAGCTATGGCAACAAGCAAAATGAACTCAGTTTTAAACAAAATCATTTCAGATTTAAACAAAATTCAAGTAGCAGGTTAAAATATACACTCTGTTAACAGGGATTTTTGGCGCTAATAGGCAAAATGGGTCAACACAGCAACAAAGTACTCACGCATAAAGCAAAACCATTCAAAATGCAATCCAAAATACATGGATTCACAAACAAAATGGTGTGAGTTGGCTTTTGGTGTACATATGTTTACTATGTAAATTGGTGACAAAATACACCCACACATGGTGCGTCAAAACTCAATTCAAAAACAAAACACAATAGCAACTCACTATGTAAACAAAATCACTCAATCAGTTTGTGCAATGGGTTGTAATCAAGAATGATACCAAGGCATCTAAAATAAGAAACGAGATCTGAAACATAAATTTTAAAAATATTGTGTTGGGTGCTTATATTTGGCATAAAATCCAGGAAAAAGAGTGGGAATTTTTTTGGGTATTCAAAAATGGGTGTTGTAAACCAGAAACAAATAATTAAGAAATAAAAAATCTATAATTGGGATATTGGGTGGGAAAACCTCTAATTAAATATCCATATTCAGATAAAAGCAAAAATTAAAATTAGGGAGTAACTTAATTAAAATTTATTTAGTATTTTATTAAATTTTAAAAATGGAAGGAACACAACACCAGAGTACCAATGCACCTGTTGTGCGCCGCGGTTGCAGTTGCCCCCGCGGGTCAAAGAATAGACTCAGTACAACACAAGTGCCTACTCAGGAGGGAGGTGGAAGAGGAGAGTTCCATAGTGACGCTGCACTGACACAGCCGGTTCAAGGAGCATAAGCTGCTAGGGTGCAGAGCATAAACCCTTGGGTCCCCAAGCTGACCCAGAAGCCCACCAAGGTCACCACTACCAAAATGGTTAGAAACAAGGAGGTAGAACTTACTTTGTATGTGTTTGATGCTGTGTACTGGCAAGAGTTGGTCCCTTCAGCCATGCTGGAGAAGGTGAAGCCTGTACTTGATACTAGCTATGAGCCATACATAAGCAATAACAATCAGGAGGACAACAAGGAGCCCGAGTTCTTTCAAACTGATGAGAGACAACTGGTGCGCAAGAAAGTTGCAGCCTTCTACAACAAGGTGCCTATGCCCTGTGCCTTGCCCAATGCTGATGAGTCAATCCCCACCGCTAAAAAGCCCGCTCAGAAGCGCATCCCCAACATCCAACGCATCATCCTGCTTAATCTAATGTGTGAATCAGGCAATTACAAGGCGGCTGCACCCATTGTCAGGGTGGATCCCAAGTACGCCTCAAAGACCTTCAACAAGTTCCTCAACATGGGTCAAGTCCTTGCCGCGGAGAAATTCTTGCGCGTGTCAACCATGCTCACAAAGGAGCACAAATGGGCAATCCGCCAGTGGATAACCCAAGATTGCCATCTTGAACTGGCAAATATACAGGCCATGGTCAAGTCTGCTTTGGGGTTGAGGCCTCAATTTCCTTCTATTATCATTTGGTCAAGGGAATGCAATTTTCCTGGAAAAAACTTGGGGTATCCCCATACAATTGGAACAGCCCAGCCAATATTGAGACCCGGAGAAAATACGCAGAGGCAATACTGCCCTAAAAGCCAAGGGGACAGTCAAATTTTACTACATTAACAAATCAGCATTTGCCTTGTCAATGTGCAATAAGTATGGGTATGTCCTCAGAGGCTCCAATGATGGGATGGCTTAGCGTGCTGCAGTCTGCGCCACAGCCAGTTTGATGGTGGCTCTCCTTGGTCCAAAGGGGGTTGAGCTCTACCAAATGATATTGGGATCTCACAATAGCCGGACCTTCCTATCATTCCTCCAATTGGTCCAGGAGCACCTGAGGTGCACAAGCCCGGGCTTCACCAACGTAATTGTGCTGGATAACGTTGGTCTCCACAAGGTGGCAGATATTCTTGAGGAATTCCCAATGATTGACACCAGCTCTGCAGTGGGCCCCCAGCAATTGGCCACAGCAAATTTGCGTCTTCTGTTCCTCCCTGCCTATTTGCCCTTCCTAAATTCCATTGAGAATGTCTTTGGGTGGCTCAAGCAAGTTGTCAAACAAGGAACCCCAACTGGGATAGAGGACCTTTTTGATTTGCTGCAGGCAGGGATCCATACCCTCCAAGCTGAGACTGTGGCCAAATTCTTTGGCCACGCTGATTTGTTTATCCCCACGTGCCTTGCAAATCAGCCAATCAATTAAGGCTTAGCTTGTCTGACTTTTTTATATTCTCTAATTTACTATTCAAGATTTATTAAATATCATTTTATATTTAGATGTTTCTAAGCCCGCAATCACATTCAGCACAACCATCAATGAAGGTTAGTAATTTATTTATTCATAATCATTTTTATTATTGCATCCAAGGGGTCCCAAACGCTTGATAATGGATTACGCAAACACATCAATATTGTTTTTGGCAAATAAATATAAAAAGCAAACTAAAAAAATAAATGTAAATCATACAAATTAGAAGTAGATTTTATTGACATATATTATATGCTTTTATTAAAACCTTCCCTGAAATTTATTTTGTAAGTAATGTTTGCTAAAATATTATTTTATAAAATTATTAAGTATAATAAAAATAATCTAGAGGGTAAATATATTTATTGGTATAGAGAATAAATTAGGAGCACCTATAATGGGTTCAGCGGTATGTACCCACCCCACAATGGAGGTGGCACACAACCTCCACTGCCACACCGTAGACAGTGGATACACCCTGGTTTAAATATTCTTGCCTGCTGGTAAAAGGGAGGATGGTGAGGTGGGAGTGAAGCAGCAGCTTCTCAGGCGGGGCCGCAAATCCGTAGATTCCTGCCAGGACCAGGGCGTCTTGGATAACATAGTCAACTGAGTTGTAACCTGGGGGGACTTTTTTCCTGTTGAGAGCAAGTTGGGCCTCTTCAATCCCCATAAGGACCCCGTCCAGGTCCTCCACGCTGGTGCTCATTCCAAAGTAAAGCAGGAACCCCAGGTAAACCACCAAGTGAAGCCTTTGCCCCACAAAAGCTTCTGTGAACTCACACATCTTATTGTAGACCGCGCTGATCTTCTTCTTGTGCTTGGTTTTTCCAAAGGTAAGATCCATAGCTTCTGGGACCCCAGTCTCGTTGGCACTCCAGGCCAGCCCAAAGTCCGCCAGGAGGATTTTAGTCTTCTTCACGGCTGTTGCATCCGCAACAGCCAGTTTTTCTACTGCGCGCCTGAAGTTCTCCAGCAAGTAGGACAGGGTGTGCTCTACTGTGAAGCAGAAGCAAGCAGCCGCATGGGCCTGGCCCATCTCCAGTATATCCTTGAATGGGTGCGTCACCAGGACAATCCAAACAAGCTCAATAGAGTTTACACAGTAAACTCCACTGAGGTTAACTGGGTCCAGGCAGACCAGTTGAGCATCCTTGTAGGCAGTAACTGCCCACTTGGATGCCCTCTCTTCATGTGTTAGCCCAGCCAATGCCTCCCTGGACATTGGGAATGCACTGTGAATCCTATTTTTGAGCTCCCGCAAAACAGGGGGGACAGGAAAAGCTGCTTTGCCACGTGAGTGGCAAAATTTGAGTAGAATGTGGGGGAACAAAAGGAACCAGGACCTGGCGGAGTTTGCCATCAACTTCTTCTAAAAAAAGAGAAGTATTTATGAATTTTTATTAAATTTATTTTCTTAGGTCACCTTCTTGGGTTTCTTCTTTGCCAGCGGCTTTGGCAGGCTTTGCCATCCTTGGCGCAAGCAGCTGTGCGGGCGTCTCAGTGTCCTCCTTGCAGGCCCTCTTGGCAGGTTTGAGATGTGCATACATCTCAGGGCCGTCTGTCCAGACAGAAGGTGCAGAGAGTGCAAAGGACTTGAATTGCAAGCCTTCAACCACTGTCTTCTGAATGTTGAGTAGGCGCTCTATTGTCTTCTCAGGTGTGTCTGGTATTTTGGTCATGAGTGACTTGGCGGACACCTTTTTGATTTTGTCCCCTTCAAGGACAACAGACTTCACCTTTTCCTTGACCTTGCGGTCAATTTCTTTTATTTTGGCAATTGCCAAGTCAAGGTCTCTTAGAAGTTTTTCCAATTCACTCATTGATTTTTTACTACCCTTTTCATATGTTTTTATAGCTCTTGCCCCAATAAATTCTGTATTATTTTGATACAATTGCCTCTTTGTTTATTCCTTTTTGTTTTCCCATTTACTACATTATCTCATCTTTTTACCCATTTTGTATATGTTTTACATACATCTCAATATGTGTTGTTTGCTTTGTGTGGCATTGTTTCCCTGGTTACCATATTATTTTTGGCGCTTGACACAGCCCCTTGTGAAAACATTAACAACAATTTGTGATCAACTAATTTTGAATTAGAAAATTATAGTGTTAATTGTATTTAGATAAAGTTGTTACTGATCCAAATTCAAAACCTTAATGATAAACTTTAAGCCAATCAGGAGCTGAGTGATAAAGTGATTGTTGTGACATAAAGGGACATTCAATAATTCTTTGGTGCATGTGTGCTAATTAATATGATTGGATGGATGTTTTACCATTGTACGCCATTGCTGCTGTAGCAAGTTGTTTATGGACTAGTGAAAACTCTGCAGCTGATCAGGCACTAGTCCATCAACAACTTGTCACAGGGGCAATGGCGTACAATGGCAAAACATCCAGCCAATCATATTATTTAGTGCACATGCATCAAAGAATTATTGAATGACCATTTATGTCACAATAATCACTTTATTAATTGGCTCCTGATTGGCTTAAAGTTTATTATTAAGATTTTGAATTCAGATCAGTAACAACTTTATCTAAAAACAGTTAACAAAATAATTTTCTAATTCAAATTTAGCTGATCACCAAATTGTTGTTAATGTTTTCACAAGGGGCTGTGGTTTGGTGCTAAAAATAACTGTGTTCAGGATCTAGATACATACCATAGTAAATATATGATTTTATAGAAATAAGCTGAACATAAAGAAATAAACCAACTATTAACAAAGAGAACATGAACAATTGAAATTCAAAATAAAGATAATATAAATATAAAATGTTTGGTGACAGGGTGTTTATTGAGGCGGGGGAGTGATGCCTAGGAGGCAGAATAACACAGGAAGGAAGATGTAGAGGCGGTGCTGGCCTGGGGGGTCTGGGATTGGGTGGGAAGGCTTGTGGGTTAGGGGTGTTGGTGGTGGGGGTGGAGGCAGGAGGATTTTGCGTGATGGCCGCCAAATACCGCTTGTTGTACTCCTCATTGGTCATTGGCTGGATGGTCTGGTAAGTGGCAGTTGCCTAAGGTGGAAGGCACTTATTCTTACGTGATTGGCTGCCCATGTTCACATGGAAAACCATTTGTGCAAACAAGTCAGCCACTATTTGGCAACCAAAGAGAAAATTGTGATCAAGGACCCCAAGATAGAGGTTGTTGAAAGCCTGAGGGCGGCGCTCCCGTAGTGTGGACCCCATGTTAAAGAAGACAACATCTCCCAGATGGACGTCAGCATGGTCAGCAGGGTAGACTGAGGCCTGGTGCCCGCGTTCCTGGATGGCCTCGAGGGCAGTGTAGCTTCCCTCTATCTGGTGGCTCAATAAAACCCGGTACTTGGAATTTGAGCACCCCAGGAGTCAAGCAATCCACTGAGGATGTGGCCGTAAGAGTACCCATTGACAAAATCAGGGTTTGTCCAATAATAGACAAAACCCTTGGCCAACACAGCCAGAAATGCACCAATAAACGTCCCCTTCTTGACCTTCTTCCTTCCTTTTTGAGTGGTGGCTCTTCCTTGCTCATCAAAGTCATCAAAAGCTAATAATAGCTTGTAGTAGGAGATGAAAATGACATCATCTGACAGATAAGTCAAGCAACGGACCAGGGTGGATTCAATGGCGGGATCATACAGGGAATCCTCAGCACCATCCCATTGGTTGCCTGCAAAATTGGTAAGAACCTGTACAGAAGCCACCTTCCCGTACATCCAGAGCTGCACCATGCGCTCAGACACCCAAATGCCATGGTGAGCAAGTTGCTTCCGGACCTGGGTCAAGGGAACCTTGGGGTCCTGCTGGAGGAGGTCAAGCATTATTGTGTATGTCTCAGTTATCTGGGACTCTTGGGCCTTCTTGGGCTTCTTGGCCGCCCCAATCCAATTCCCCCTGTTCATCATGCTGTTGAATTCCCGCATGACAGTAGCTCGGGTAAATTGCAATTGGTCAGCAATCTGATCCCAGGACAGACCCTCCAGGTTGAGTGCCACAATTTCCTGAAGAATTTGGGCGGTGATGATTCATTGCTTGAGGCGCTGGGCGGGGGAGCTGAAGCCTGATTGGCTGAGGGAGGGCTTGTTGGGCGATGGCAGGAAGTTGTTCCAAATCAAGGTTGATATCCTGATTGGTTGGTTGATGGGCAGCTTGTGCGGGGGTGGGGGTGGGAGCGGGGGCAGCACTAGACGCAAAGTGACTCTCAAACAAGTCAAAGCCATATGGGTCGGGGGACAGTAACAGGTCAGCTTCCTTGTTACCTGCCTCAAAGGCTTGGGTATAAACATGTGCCTCCACGTTCTGAGCCTTGCCTCCATTGAAGCTGGCTTGACGCTGCTGGCTTGGCTGCTGGCGCGGTTGAAGATGTTGCTATTGAAAACCATATTGAAACAAAACCTAGGATAAAATCACTTAAAGTAGAAATTTTAAAATTTAATGATTTATTTTTATTGTAATCTCAAGTCCATATTCAGAAGGTTTTCAAACCTATTCCATACAAATCTGGAGCCATTAAAATGAATAAAATGCCTCTGTTCCTAAATTGGATAGCTGTTGATTGGCTTTTATACTTTTATTTTTCTATTTTAGGCTGCTCATACTACACATCTTGTGTGAGTTCATTTTGTTTTGTGTTTGTGTAATCTTGCTTCTAGAGTACTCAGATTTTTTTCATTTTGATCCTTCTGTTAGTGTCTCATGTGAATCCTGATTGGATTATAATATACTCCAGAATAGCATCCATCCATTTCACTTGTTGCGTCAGTTCATTTTGTTTGTGGGTTGAACTACACCGCTTGATGTTTGATATAATTTTGTATAATGGGCGAGTGGAATTTTGTTTTTGGTTTGACATTTCATTTATTAACCAACAATATTTAAATTATTTGAATCCTGAATCTTGTGCAACTGGGATTTTGTTTAAATCTGAAATGATTTTGTTTAAATCTGAGTTCATTTCGGTTGTTGCCATAGCTTTTAAAACTACTGTATTCTTAATATAAAGCTGATTTTCTTTCTCTTTTAATGTTTTTGATATTACACCAAAGTGACCATCAACAATACTTTTCCCATGACATTCTACAAATCTATAGTATTTAATAGACCCTTTAATGTATTGTGGTGCCTCTTTAAATAGATAATATAAGAATTCATAGGATCTAAAATGATTTCCATTATCAGTCCATACTTTGATATTATTTATTTTTTTAAACTTATCTGATTTAAGAAGACTTATTAGACATTCACCTGAAAACAAAGAATCATGAGACAATATTTGAAATAAAAAATCATGGTATTCATATTTAACTTTATTGTTTTCTTTAAATACCAATGCAAACCCCAATAAAGAAATAGGTCTTTTGGAATAAAAACAGTTATTGGTTTCAATTGGACCACCACCAACTTTTAAATTCTCCTTAAAATCTATGACTATAATACATGATTCATTATCTAATTCATTGATATCTTTTTTATTTCCCTATTTTGATGAGCATAAAAGTCTTGGTGCTGATTAATAGCTTTTAAGTCACTGTTTATAGATTCTGGTAATAATAAGTTTTTACTTTCACATTCTTCTTTTCTTTTTTCTAAGGATGATTTTAAGTTACAAATATTACACATGTCAGTTTGTTTTTTACTCTTTATTATATTTTTTGGTATTAATTTATAATAAGTTGAAAGTGATATTAAAATTTCATTTTTTATTTTCATATTTTCATATATTTCTTTTTTTGTTTTTAATAGAGAATATTTTATTTCAGTTGAATATTCATTTATTTCTTTTTCAATGTCTTTATAAATTTTTTCCGATGCTTTTTTTTAAACTGGCTTGTTTCAAAAGAATTTTCCAGTAGTTTTTTAATTATTTTTTGATTATTTTTTTAATGAATAGTTATTATCTTTTTGGTTTTTTTGTTTAAGCTTACATTTTTATTTTTATTTATTTTTCTTGAGTATTCAAACTCACTTTTGGTTATATTAAATCCCATATCAGTAAGCTCTTTTAAAGAGTAACTGGAAGTAACCAGAGATCTCAAGGCTGGGAGATGCTTTTGAGGAGCAGATTTCAGAAGATCCTTTAAGTTGTCAATTATCCCATTTGGTTTCTGATTTTGAATTAAAGGAATGAACTCTGTTTTTCCAAACTCAGTTTGAGTGAGGAAGTGATTGGTGAAGGAATTGAGATTGCCTCTAGAAACAAAGAGGAATGCTTTCTTTAGCATAGAAATTCTTTCTCTTTTTGTTGATGCTCCCAACGAGGAAAATGGCTGCATGGCAGAGGTGAAGTTAACAGATTCCATAATATTGGATTTGTGATTGCTGATAAAGAGATGCTTTGTAGAGATGCCTTGCAAAAGAGTGCTGGTTGCAGGAATTATATCTTTTTGTGAAGATGGTTTGAAGTAAACCTTAGGTGGTGCTTTAGCTCTTATATACCAAGCCTTATAACACCATTCTGAAAGAAATGTGACAGCTTTATTTACAATTTCAACTTGAATTTATATTTCTAGAATAAATGAAATCCCCGGTTTTCATGCACAAGTGATATATGTGTATCAGCTAAGCATCAAATTACATCATATCCTCTTTGTAATCTATGCAAATCAATTAAAATGATGTATTAACTTAATTATAACTGTTCCGCATATTTTTAAAATGATAAAATATTAAAGAATTGTATTTAAAAAATGCTTAATTTGAGGTTCGCAGTTCACTTGAACCTCAAAATTCATCTAAACAGCAAAAAAGTTAATGTTCTAACTTCAAACTACCATAAAATCCTAAATAATTAAGCTTTTTAAATAAAATAAAGTGCGGGAATGATGCTCTTGATCTTATCTTTAATTTTTTTAAATAAAAAGCATATATTACTTAATGAAAAATTAACTTTTTTAATCTTTAAGCAATCTATTTTATTTCATTATCAAAATAATATAATAAAATCTGACATATGATCTTTTAAATTGCTTTTGCTTTAATATTCAATATTATATATATATTAATATTTTAACATCAATGGAAAGATAAGATTCTTAGCTTCATTTTGATAGTTTACAGTGTGAAAAAATATTAACTTTTTGCTGAGTTATTACTGTTTTAAATATAAACATTTGTAATTTGATTTTTTTCAAAATTGAACTGTGTTATGCTGCAACTTGGGCAGCATGTGTATTAGAAAATGGCCTAATCCCTAAAATAATGACCCATATGTACACTGAAAGTCAACTCACACCATTTTGTTTGTGAATCAATGTATTTTGGATTGTATTTTGAATAGTTTTGCTTTGCGTGTGAGCCTTTTGTTGCTGTGTTGACTCATTTTGCCCATTAACGCCAATAAACCCTGTTAAAAGAGTGTATATTTTAACCTGAGAGGTGGATTTTGTTTAAATCTGAAATAATTTTGTTTAAATATAGGGTATTTTTGGTTGTTGTCATAGCTTTTAAAACTACTGTAACACCTTCATTAGGAACTGCCAGTTTTTGGATGTGAATTGTGTATCTCAATCTTAAATAATGTTGTTGGGAATACCATGATTTGCAATTATGTGTGTCAGGAGCATGTTGGCAGTGTCTTCTGCAGTAGCATGTTTGAAAGGAATGAAGATTGCATACTTTATCAAACGGTCTACCACCACAAAGATGCTGGTCATCTTTTTGCTCTCTGGGAGTTCCACAATAAAATCCATTGAGATAGAGTTTAAGGGCAAGGTGGTATAGGTAGTGGTTTGAGCAGTCCTTGGGAGTTCATAGTGGAAGGTTTTTGGCAGCCACAAGGTACAGATGTCAAAATGTACTAGGTGACTGATTTCTTCATACTGGGCCACCAGTATCTTTGTTGAATTATCTAGATTGGCTTACGTATTCCACCATGTCCTGTGAGAGGGGAATCATGGAATCTTTCCAGTATGTCTGTTGGTTTTTGTCAGTTGTTATGTAGAGTCTTCCATTTTTGAACCAAGATCTGTTGCTTAGTGTTAGGCCAGTAGGAGTGTTCTCCTGGTCAAGGTGTTGGGATGCCATTATATCCTGGTCCAAGGTGGAATGGTATGATAAGGTCATAATGTGGGAGAGGAACCGGTCTTCCAAGAGTATGGTGTGTTCATTGTGTTTCCCATAAGACTAGCTTGGGTCATTGTGGCGTTTCTGTCCACCAGTCCCCAAAGTATGTCCTGGGTCATAGCCAGGGACCGGCTGGAAGGGGTTGTCATTCTCTAGTAAGGGAAAATTTATCTCATAAATATGTATAGTGGTCAAAATGGGCTTTTATTCACTCTCAGAAGAAAGATCTCCTTAGAAACCTTCTGGTATATGGCCTGGGGGGTCAGGGAAACAATATGGATTGGCCAATACTTGGAATCCTCCAGAAATATATTGGAATCATTGTACTTGGTCTTGGACTCCTGCACTTTGGTCTTGGGCTCCTACCCCTTAAACTTGGACTCCTTTGTTGCTTTATGATCCAGCTCCTTATCCCTGGACTCCTGCTCCTTTATCTTGGGCTCTAGCTCCTTCTGTAGTCTCTGCAGCCTTTGTAATCCACTTCATTCAGTCCCTTAAGAGTCTCAGATAGCTTCCCCTTTTATAGCTCCTTGTCTCAGACCAAAAATCTCTCTTAGAACTCTTGTTTTCAAAAGTTTAAACTATCCATTTTTTCTCTCTCTAAAATATATTAAACTTTAAAGCTTACTTCAGCCAATGATGCCCTGAATTTTCTGCTTCTGCTCCTCATTTTTTAGGCTTTAACTCTCAAGTTAAAGCCCTCAAAACACTGATCAAATAGACTCTGACTCAAAGTCAATCATACACTTCAATTCAACTGTTTTGCCAAACGGTTTACCCAAATGACTTGCTCTTGACTATGGTTTGAACCTGAAGCTGTCTTGCTCCGGATAAACAACCGCTCCGCGTTTTGAACGGTTTTGCTGTGATTCCAATCACAATTCCCTGGCAAATCTCAAGCGCTTCTGCATATGTTTTACTTAAGGGATTTTTGCACCATTGATTCTTCAACATTTCCCCAAGTTTCTCTGCATTTCCTTCAGCGTTTTGCACTTCCAAACTTGCCCGTTGCTTGGCTTTTTGCCTCTCCTAGTTATTCTTGGCAAAATTTGCTTATTTGCCTTACAGTTTCTCCGTCCTGTTTCCGTCCTCTTTCTAGCTCCTTTCTGCTCAATTACACCTCAATAAATTTACAGTTTAAATACTGTAAATAATTTCTCTGTCTTTTTCTTATTATTTATATGATATTTAATTCATTTATATTGTATCTTTGGAAGCTCAAAATCCTTATTTAACTGCTTCTTATTTTGATATTTTCTCTCTTAAGACATCAAATTCAGCTTTCCAGCCTTTAAATCAAGTATGGCTAGTCCTCTCAGTCATCTTCTAGATCCATAGCTAGTCCTGCACTAACATCTTCTGGTCCTTCTGCCAGTTCTTCAACCACATCCCTCATCTCATCAGCTTAACCAGCAATTAGTCCATCTTAGTCCACAAAACAGCTCCTTTCAGTCTTCAAACAGCTTATCAGTCCTCTGGCTACTCCTGCATCATGATCTTTCAGCCCTTCAACATATCCTCACTAGGAACCACCTTGGTTCCACCTGCACAATGAACTGTTTTGGTTTCAAACTTTAACATAAACCAACAGTCCCTCAACTCGTCTTCACTGTGATCATACAGTCCTTCTTACTAGTCTTTTCTGTTGATCCCAAACTATGAACCACCTTGGTTCTTTATCTCAGCCCCTGTTACCAGAACCTGTAGACCCAGGCATGAGTCTACATTAAACTGGCCTTTGAATGGGCCCTTGCAAGTGTCAATCCATTTAGGCCATCTAACCATAGATCATTAAAGTCTATGTCATTGTTTTTACTCGCCCAGGTGATTAAGTCTGGGATTTCAGTTGCAAAGTAATCAGATTTACTTCCCAGAGGCTTGATCACACTAAGTTCTGCAGCTGCTTGCTCACAGACCTCCTGTAAGTGTATTAGGGTACATAGAGCCCTCAGAGCCCTTCCCCTCCCTGGAAGTCCGCGCTACCCTCCAGGGGTCCAAAACTTACAGCCCTGGTAGGCAATTCCCCTACCATGCTGGCACACACTTCTACCCTGGCAGCCTGTGTTACCTGCAAGGGTCTAAACATCCTCCAGCTTGAGAAGCAACTGCTACCCATCAGGCTGGATCACTCCCCACCCCAAGCATCCACAGTTCCCTGCTGGGTGAAGACCTCTAGTCCACAGCAGCCAATATATTCTGCTGAGTGGAGACAACATCTGCCTCTAGTAGTCTTTAAACCTACTAGCTAGGCCTTACCGTCCCTAGTAGTCATCATTTCCTACTAGGCCTCTACCTGCAACAAACCAACAACACATTATCAATCTCCAGCATAGCATCCTTCTTTGAAGCCAAATCAACCCTTGCCTGCAAAACTTTTTGCATGTGGACCATCACAGTCATCCAAATCCTCTCATCTACTTGTGGCATCTGTTACTACATTCTGGTGTCCCAGAGTATAGCTGAGCTTGAAATTAAAGGCAAGTAGATCAATAGCCCATTGGGCTAGGCGTGGGCTAACCTTCCTCTTCTCTGTGAAGTAAAGAAGATTCTTGTGATTGGTTCTGATTAGCACTGAAAATTTACTCCCTTCCAGGTAGTGGTACCAGTGGTCTAAGGATTTGACAATAGTGTATAGTTCCTTCTCATACACATGTTAGTTTCTCTCTCTGTCCAGAATCTTGTAGGATTAGAATGCCACAGGGTGGAGTTCACTATCCTCCCCAAGCTGCAGCAACACCCCTCCCAGGGCAAAGTCCAAGGCATCTGTGTCCAAAAAAATTAACGCTCAAGATCTGGGCAAAGAAGGACAGGGGCTGAGGTGAAAAGCTTCTTGAGGTTCTTAAATGCCTGGTCTGCTTCTGAAGACCAAAAAAGGAACCTTCTCTGAGGTAAGCTGAGTGAGAGGAAGAGCAGTCAAGGAGAAGTCATTAATGAATTTGCAGCAGAAGCTTATAAGGCCTAAGAATCTGCAAAGCTTGAGCGTGTAGTTGGTCTAGGCCAGTCCATAACTGGCTGTACTTTAGACAAGGCAACAGCAAAACTACCTAAATTGATTTTGTATTCCAAAAACTCAATTTTTATGACAAAAAACTCACATTTCTTGAGCTTACAGAACAGTTTGTTGTAAATGAGCAGTTGTAAGACTTCCCGTAGGTTAGCGGTGTGGGACTTCTTTTCCTGATAGTACACAAGATTTTTTTCAAGGTAGACAACCACACAGAAATTAAGCAGGGGGAAAATTACCTCACTCATTAGGCCTTGGAAATCTTCAGGGGCATTACTCAAACCAAAGGGCATTACAAGATATTCATAAAGCCCAAAGGGGGTGTGGAATGCATTCTTCCACTCATGACCTTTGGCAATACAGATCTGGTTATATACCATGTGGAGGTCTTACTTGGAAAACACCTTGGTGTGGGTCAGTCAATTGGTCAATGACTCGGCAGATGGTAAAGGGTTTCTGTTCTTGATGGTTATGGTGTTCAACTTGGTGAAGTTGACAACTGATCTAAGTAAGCCATCAGCTTATCCTATGAAGAACATGGGTAATTGGACTGCCGCATAAATACATTGGCTAAGTTCCTGTCCAGGTACGCCTTCATTGCAATACCTTGAGCTTGGTTCATGGGGTAGAGTTTTCCCCAGGTAGGAGAGGAGCCTGGTATCAAATGAATTCTCAGATCAGATGGTCTTCTTTTGGGCATTTGAGAACTGAGCTCTTTGCTAGAAGCCTCTTTCAAGTTTTGGATTTCCTCTGGGATAGAGTCCTCTACTTGATCCCCCATAAGTAGTAGAGAGTTGAGGTAGGCCGTGAAATTTTCTGGCACCTGGTAGTAAGGTTTCTTGAGGGGTACAGTGTTAGATTTTCCATAGGAGTGGAGAGTTACTGAGTTGGCATTCCAGTTAAACTCCAACTTGGACTCCTGACACCAGGGGAATCCCAAGACTAAGGAGAAGGACAGATTGGAAAGAGTTGAGGTAGGTAGGCAATAGGAGTTGTCCCCTACTTGGGCGTGGAGGGGTTTGATCAGACGGCCTACTTGGGAAGTTGTCCCTTCAGCCAGTCTTATGTATGCTAGTCCCAATGTCTTTAAACCTAAGAATGTCAAGAGATTTTGGTCAATGAAGTTCCCCATTTCTCCAGTATTGATCAGAGTGTAGCTTGTGGTTGTTCTGAATTTTTGGTCTAGAAAAACAGGCAAAAGAGCGTAAGACTGGGTTGAAGATTTATTGGCATCTATAGCCAAAAGAAGATGGGCAGAAGAGGTTTGTACCTTAGATAGGGCCTGGCAATCTTTGGCTGAGTGCCCTGATTGACCACAGTAAAGGCATAGTCATTCACAAACTCAATATTGTTTCTCTTTAGGGGCCAGTTGGTAACCTCCATCAGGTTTAGGGACTAATCCCTTAGGAACCTTGGCAGGGGCAGGTTGGCTTTGAGAGGAGAGGGTCTTGGTATTAATCCAAGAGAGGAACTGTTTAACCTTGGAAGACCATTTCAAGACCTCATTGGTGAGTTTGGAAAATTTATCAGGTAATACATGATTAGACAAGAAGTTCTTAAGCTCAGGAGCAAGTTCTTTCTGGAAAAGGTAAAAGGCTCTGGAGTCAGTCATTCTAATGGCTTCCTTAAGGCAAGAGAATTCATCAACATAGTCCTTGGTGGCCATTTTGCCTTGGTATAATTTCATAATACGGTCTCTAAGCTCTTAAGTTCTTTGTTCCAGCACCACAGTGAACAGCAAGGAATCTTAAAAGGCTGGATAACTCTCCAAGAGCTTCTCCCCTTGACAGGTGGCCTTGGCATACCAGATGCACACCTTCCCAGTGAGCTTTTTGGCAACATGATGCACCTTCTGGGTGTTGGTCTGATATTTTGAAGGTGATGTTTCAAATAAAGACTGGGAGAATGCAAGCAGCATAATGGATCTTGTTTCCTTTGCTGTTATCTGGGAAGATTGCAGAAATCTGGTTCAGTACCACCTCCTGGTTCTAAACCTGTTGAGGAGTGAATTTTTTAGAGGTAGCAAGGTCTTGGTCTGTGTGATTAGTTGGACCAGATGGTAGATAGTAAGGCTGAAAATGGAAGTGACCAGGATGACCTCCAGGCTCTTAATGATTGCAGTGTAAAGCAGGTGGCTTGAAGGGGTTGATTCTGATCTTCTGAGTAAGAAGCCCAAAAGTGGTTCCAACAAACTATCAGGGACCCACTTAAGAGGGAACAAGTCCCCAATCTTGTGAGCCAAGGCCTCCAAGTTGAAACCTGAAATAACTGAACCAATAGGCACTGTAACCATGGAAAGGTGACCAAAGTGGCCTAAGTAGGCAAACCTGCCCATCATAGAGCTGAACCAGCCCAACAGGTAATATCCTAACGGGTATATCAATATGTAGAAGGAAGTGTTAGGCCTAACCAAGAAAGGTTCAGCTGGTGGAGGTGGAGTGGTAAAGCAGCCATAATGAAACTTTCTTTCTCAGTGAACTGAGGTATACTTGAACCATCCATTAGCCAATGACTCCTTCTGGTGGGAATCATCAGGAGAAGAATTATGTCAGTCAGTGATGGGAGTTGGGTTTTCAAGGGACAATACCATAGAAAGGAAAGGAACTAGAAACTAGAACAGGAAATGACTTCCTTTCATGGTTTCAAAAAGGAGTAAAAGAAAATAGTGTAGGCAAACTTTAGTATAGAAGAAATATCTTTATTGTTGGAACAAGTAAGAATAATGAATTTAGCTTCCTTATATATCTCAGTGGCCTAGATATAAAACATTTAAGAGGCTAAATGGGTGGAAGAGGGTTTAAAATCAAGTTTCACTAAAATAAAGGCTGAAAATATGACTTTGATCATATTTTGCTCTACCTGGGACTTAATAAAATTAAGTATAAAATCAAAGTTTGAGAGGGTCTGGAAGGCAGCCACAAGGATAATCGCAATCAAGCGGTGATATAATTGATATTCAGTGAAAACTAAGAGCGGAGCTTGACTCAGATATAGACTGTGTGGTTTTAAGAGCAACACAGGGAAATCATGCAGCCAATCAGCTTTCAGAAAGTAAGTGACATGTATTAAGGTACTACTAGCATTTGCGGAAGCATAACCCAATTTGAAAGCAGAAGGAGAATAAATCAAATCAAAATAATTAGGTAATTTTGGTTGAACTTTGGACTGTAAACTAACTTTTGGCTTCTCTTTAGGGTTCTGGGTTTGATCCCCGTCCTGGGTATTATTGACCCAGTGTGTTTGAACAGGAAATACTTTGTTGGTTTCTGATTGGCATAAAACTGGAAAAATTGGACTTTTACTAATAAAGGAAATATTGGTGTAGTTAGGAAGGAATTTCCTGACACTGAATTAGAAGAACACCCACAAAAGGTTGTTAAAATTGAAAGAAGTATCAGGGAACTAGTAACAGGAAAGCTAGGCAATGGGGGCAGCCATTAACTCAACCAAAGAAAGTTGCTCTAAATAAACTTGGAATTACAATAGATGACAAGAAAAAAGAAAAACTATTGAATCTTCAGGGAAAATTTTAACAAGTTTGAATTTTCAAGATGCAAGTTACAATACATTTGAATTCTGGCAAAGTGACAGGGGAATTAATCAAAAAATCAAGCTGATTGAAGGAAATGAATATTCAAATGACATGAACAGTAATGAATAGAATGAAGAGGGACCTAATCAAAACAAAAGAAATGAAAATATTGAAATGGAAACAGAAATAAAAGAAGAAAATGAAGCATAATCAAGAAGCAGAAGCACTTCAAGGAAAAATGAAAATTTATCAAATGAAAATCAAAAAGAAGCACAAGTTGCATGAAAAATAAGGAAAATCAGCCCAAGAAATCAAATGAAGAGCAGTCAACGCTCATGAAGTTTACTGAAGGAGAGCCAGTGGCTGAGGGGGCGCAGCGGAAACAATTTGTAAGTTTATTTATGCTTTACTTAAATTTACTTTAGTTATAACAAGAAACAGGGACAAGGTTGCTGAAGTGGTGGCCTTTACATCCAATTGGTTTTACAGGGGTTACCAATCATTAGTCTCCCCTGTAAAATAAATAAATCAAAATGAAATTAATAAAATAATTCAAAATAACATCAATCAATATGGAACAAAAGAAGCAATGAATAGAGAGTATCAAGCTCCAGAAGAAAGCTCATCATGGACAAGGGAAGCATATAAAATAGGAGCAAATATCAATTTTAAAGAGATGAATGAAATACCAATGAATTTTAAAATGAATTTTGACAAATATATATACAAAATTGTTCAAAGATTTCAATTTTCAACTGTCAAGTTTTACTTCTGGGAAGTATAATAAACAGAAAAAGGGGAAGGTTTAAGAGGAGAATGATAATTTATTGAATATTAATATAGAATAATATATAGTATCATGACAAGCCACATACCTTCCATGTACGTCATGGGGGTCATGGGGCTTATCTGAGTAGTGTTCCTCTTGGGACACAAGGCTTATTCAAGTTGTATTCCATTTAGGATCTGGATTGAGTGATCCCCATCATAGATGGTTGACTGATAATGGTGCCACCAGTTTATTGACTGGCTGGTGACTCATTCAGTGAACCTTTTGGTGATTTACTTGAGGCGTTATTTCCCCAAGAGGAGGTAATAAAAGATGTTGCAACATCTCCCCCTGGGGTACTGGAAGGCGGAGCCTTAGGAATTTTCCTAAGTGTGTTGGGGATGTGGGCCTGGTATTGATCCAATTTGGCATTGGGAACAGGGAGTCTGGAATCTTTTGGGCTGTTCTTGCTTTGCATAGGTGGAGACAGTTGTGGTGCATACGTTTCATTTCAGTCTGAGTTTCAATCCCTTTGGTGAGGTAGATTTTGTTGGGCTTGACTTTCATGACAATGCCTGGTCCACGCAATCCTGGGTCCAGTTTGTGTTGATCATGATTGACAACCCAGATTTTGTCCCCAACTTGGAATATCTCTTGTTGCAATGGGATTGCTTCCCTTTTGACCCTTTGGTGTTCCATCTCCTCTTGGTCTTTTCTGGAATGTTGTACGTTAGGATTGCTGTTGTCTGGCACCTTTTGGGCAGAGGTAATTGTGGTCCTGCAGCTGTACTAACAAGAGCAGGCTTTTGTCCATAGACAAGTTCATAAGGGCTTTTACCTGTATTGTGGTTAACCCTTGTTCTACAGACCATGAGTGCATTTGGAAGCATGTCAACCCAGGCCTTTGGATTGTTAGCAGATAACTTACTGAGGGCTTCTACAAGTGCACCATTTAGTTTTTCTACTTGTTCATTTGCTTGAGGGTGATATGGGCTGGTAGTGATGTGTTTTATCCCGTTCTTGGCAAGGTAGATATTGGTATCAATGGCCTTAAGTTTGGTGCCTCTGTCTGTGATTAGGAGGTCAGGTTTACTGAACTTGGCTATGATTTCTTTCCCAATGAATTGTCTCACATTGTTGCCCTTGTGTTTCTTAGTGGCTTGCGCCACAGGCCATCTGGTTGCATATTCAATAGCTGTGATGATGTACTTTTTTCCCTTGTTTTTGCCAGACATTGGTCCCACAATATCCAGTGAGCATAACTTGAAGGGTTGTGTGATGGATACGGGTACTACTGACTTGGGTGGTGCTTTGGTTTGGGCGTACTTCTCAAAGACCTTGCATTGTTCCAGTACCTCTCTGATATCATCTAGCATGTTGGGCCACCAGTAGCATGTCTTGAGGTATTTGTGCAAGTTTCTACTGCAGGTGTGTCCAAGGTCTCTGTTATATTGGAGGATGGTGTCAATCTTTTGAGTTGACGTGACATAGGGTATGGTGTCACCATTTGGAAGTATTTGGTGTAGTGTACCATATACATTTTTGAACAGATGTTTGTTCTTAAGGACTATCTTTTGGATGTTCATTGGTGTGTCAGGTGTGAACCCTTCCTGGAGATTCCCCATGATTAACATGTTCCATTTGGGATCACCATCAGTGCAGAGGACATGTTTGTTGTATAGCCTTGACAGGGCATCTGCAGTAAGCATTTCCTTGCCTGGCTTATATTTGATTTGAATGGGGTATCTCTGTATGAGACTCATCCACTCAGCTTGTCTCCTTGACAAGTTTTGTTGTGTTTTAAAGAATACCAGAGACTTATGGTCAGTGAGTACTTTGAACGTTTGGGATCCTTCCAGATAGCATTGCTACTTCATGAGGCAGTGTATGATGGCTACCAATTCCTTGTTGTGTATGGGGTATCTTTGTTCACCGTCAGATAGTTTCTGTGTTTTTAAAGTGGATGACCTTGTATGTACAGGTAATCCAATCAATTTCAATAGAGTTGACTTCCTTTTCTGTTTCCATGATTTTCACAAATACATGATCCCTCATAAGTATGTCAAGGTGGGTTAGATAAACATGGTGGTGTACTTCTCCTCTTTGAATGGTGAGAGTAGCACTGTCCCAGTAATGTGAGGTTTGGTCTTTATCATCCAGTCCAGGCCAAGTATAACGTCATACTTGGGGATTGGTATGATTGGGCTACAGATTTTGTTTGTACGTCTCCAATTTGGGCGCAGAAAGGTTTAGCCTCTAGAGTGACTGGTGTGCTTCTGTTGTCCATCATGATAACTCTCCTGATCTTGCTTTGAGTGGCTGGAAGTTTCATGAGGTCAGAAAATTTCTTTTCAACCTAGGGACTGGTCTGCTCCAGTGTCAAATAGTGCAGTGCCCTGATATCTGCAAAAACAGAAAGGATAAGTGAGGAGTTTATTTCCAGTTTGGGCAGTAAACAGTAGAGGATTGCTGGAGGGTACTTAGATCAGGGTGATTGAATTCACATCATGGTCTCTGTACAAGTCTTGCAGGTTGGGGTAGGGTGGCTTGCCTAAGCACTCCCCCTGAGCTTTTCCCTCCTAGTTGGTATCTTTGGTGCTTGCCTGATTGGCTTGTGCAGTTTGATTCCCAGTTTGAGAATGGGTATTGTTGGCTCAGTTGCCTTGCTTATTGGGTCAAGGATCCTTCTTGGCTGAGGGATACTCTTTGCACTTGTTGGTTGCATGTAGATTGTCAGATTTTTGGGCCACATGTTTGCCTTCCAAGAATACTTCTTCAAGGTTCTTGCAGCAGGTCATATCAAACTGTTGTCTAATGTGTGTGGGGAGACCATTATAGAAGTCCAGGCGTAGCCCAGGCTCATCAAAGTTGATGGTATTGGGTTCACAGTCATGTAGTCCTTCATATGCAGTAATGTATTCCTCAATTGTTCCTGTCATCTTGAAGGTTCAAAGT
>QTSX02005917.1:0-123898 GCA_014839935.2 Entomophthora muscae | reverse complement strand
ATTTGTCACAGCCCATACTGGAGTCTAGCTGGACTCACACAGGGGAGGCAGGCCGGGCCTGAAAGGCCATGTACACAATAGGCGCTATGCGGACCAGGTAGTTTAGAGCAGTGGCTAGGGGGCGCCAACTCCCAGTATGGGGCACAACTTGGTCAGCCAGCCCCAATACTGTTATGTAGACAAACCCCAGCTTGCTGAAGTCCTGGGTGAGAGGCGCGTCAGGGAGAGGAGGAGCAGTTGATATATTCTTTATTACTGGTGGTAGATCCAAGTGATGGGGATGGAAATACTCCAGGTCAAGGGCGCAAGGCAGTTTGGCAAGGACAACAGGAGTATGGCCGGGAGGATATGGGTATGTAAGCTTGTATTGAGTAGTGGATTCACAAATAGATACAAAGAGAATAATTAAAGTTGAGCAAAAATAGACAATTCCTGCAATAAGATAATAATTTCTAGGCATAAACTTGCTTTATTAAGATGTCAACAGTGAGAAGGGCTTCTCTCTCTCACTACTTATACTTACTGATGATTCTATGGCCTTTTGTGCCACCAGAGGACTGATGGCATCATTTGGAGTTGGATTTGCAATTTTAACCGGAATTTGCGTGCTTGGCCAAGAGGGTGAGGTCTCATTAGCTGCTATAACATGAACCTTTTGAATTTTGCAGCATGGCAAGTTGCTACAGTTATTTTTAGTTCCCGCAATGAATTGATTGTCCGATTGCGCAATCAAACAATCACGCTCCTGATGTGCCATTTCCTGATAGGTAGGTGGCCCAAATTTGATAACAGGCTTGATGCCAGGGATTTGAGGATTGTGTGCCTCTCAAATTCTGGGCCATTTGCTAGTCAAAAGGGGGGGGTTTTGCCCTGGAAAGTGCTTTGTGGGGGTTTCCAAGCTGCATGTTTAATCACCTCTAAGGAGGCCAGCTGACTGTCCAGGGCACTCTGGGCCCTGACACAATTTAAAGGATCATAAGCCAGATTTTATTATAATATTTTGATAATAATATAAAGTAGATCACTTTAAAGCTAATACATACTTAAGCTTTTACTATACAGCATATAGCTTTTATTTAACAAAATTAAAGATATGGCAGGAGCTTTATTTTTACATTTTATTTTATTATATTTAAAATGCTTAATTCTTTAAAATTTTACAATAGTTTGAAGTTAGAATGTTTTGCTAATTGCTGTTTAGATTGATTTTAAGCTTCAAGTGAGCTTCAAATATTGAATTAAGTATATTTTAAATAGAACTCTTTAAGTAAATGCATCATTTTAATTGGTTTGTATTGGTTACAAATAGTATATGATGTAATAATTATTATTAACTGCTTCACATATATCCCTTGTGCATAAAAACTGGATATTTTATTTACTCTAAGATATAAATCTAAGTTGAAATTTTAATAAAAGCTATCACATTATTTATTTCAGAATAGTGTCATAAAGCTTGGTGTTTAAGAGCTAAAGTACTATCTAAGTGTAAGGTTTCTGTATACCAGTCCCCAATGTGTATCCTGGGACAAAGCCAGGGATCAACCGGAAGGGATTGGCATTCCTTAGTTGGGGAATGTGGCTAGGTTGGAGCTTGTACTTGGCTTGCATTACAGCAAATTCTTTCAATAATTTTCCTATCACTAGGCAAGCATCCTTTCCTTGTACTTGAATCTCAGCTGGGGCTTGACCCTCTGGAGGCTGATACCAATCTTTCAAGAGTCTGGTGAACTCAAACCCAATGAATCCCCTCCTTCTATCTGTCATCTCAAGGTGTCTAGTCAACTTTTCCCACTCCTCCTGAGAAGTCTTACTAATGGCAAACCTTTGACAGCTTTGGCAATAAGTATTCTCCTCCTCTTGGCTGGGATAAAAGATGTTGGGCAATTTTCTCATAGAAACTAATGTATCACTCAGAAATATGTGTAGAGGTTGAAATGGGCATTTATTTGCTTTAGAAAAAGCATCCTCTTAGAAACCTTCTGGTATGTGACCCAGTGGTATAAAAAACAATAGAGGTTTGACAATTCTTGGATTTTTCCAACAATTTTCTGGACTCTTTGTGTCTGGTCTTTGGCTTCTGTACCTTAGTCTTAGACTCTGGCTTCTTATTTGGGCTCTTGCTTCTTTATCTTAGGCTCATGCTCCTTTATTATTTTTCTCAGCTTCTTGTTCTGTTCTTGTGGCCTTTGCAATCCATTGTTTCCAATCCCTGATATGCTCAGACTGCTCTCCTTTTTATAACTCATTGTTTCAGTCCTTTCTTCTACTCAGAACTATGGGGTTTTCAGGCTTAAACCATCCAGTTTTTCTTGCTTTATAATATATTAACCTTTGTTACTTACTTTAGTCAATTAAAAACCAGTTTTTTTCTGTTTATTTTCTCATTTTATAGGCTTAAACTCTTCAGTTTAACCATTGAAAACCTTGATCAAATAGGCTTTGGCCTGCAGTCAATTGCACGTCCAGATTGAGCAGTTTTTCCAAAGCGTTTACCTGAATAACTTGCTCTTGACCCTGGTTCAAACCTGACATTGTCTTGCTCCAGATAAACACTTGCTCTGCGTTTCAAACAGGGTTTCCCTAATTCCTGTCATGTTTTCCTGGACAAACTCAATCACTTCTGACTATGTTTTACTTAAGGAATTTTTGCACTCTATTTTTTTAACATTTCTCTGTATTTTCCTGTATTTTTCTTTTACCAGAGAAGTTTGAACCCTCCTGCTGCTTGCCTCTTGCTTCTGACTATGTTTTTGGCAAAACTCTTGCCTTTTTCCTTAGAGTTTCCCTGTTTCATTTACATCTGCTCAGGATCAACTTACTCAATCAACTTTTAATAAATTTACAGTTCATTTTCTTTTAACTGTTTCTCTCTTTCTTTTTAAATTATCAATTCTTTTTCTTGATCTCTTTTATCACTTCTTTTTTTCATTATTTTTCTTAGTTCTTTTTTATTTTTCCTTCTTTTTACTACTATTCAATATTATCTTCAACTTTCTAAGTTCATTTCTTCTGATCTTTTTTCTGCCTCTGCTAGTTCTTCTTAGTCATCTTTCATTCCTTCTGCTAGTTATTTTCTATAATCTTTCAGTCCTTCTGCTAGTCCTTCTCTATGAAGAACAAAGGTTCTGTTCTTCTCTGTAGTTCCCATTACTAGCACCTCAGACTAAGGCAATAAGTTCTCACAAGTGAGTTAGCATTTGACTAGGCCTCTATCAGTGACAAATACTTTAGGCCATCAACCACAGACAATTCTCATGTCTGTGCAGTTATTTTTACTCGCTCAAGTGGTTAGTTTGAGCTTTTAGTTGCAAAATAACCAACTTTACTTCCCAGAGACCTATTCATTATCAATTTTTGCAGCTGCTTCCTGAGCAGCTACCTTGATAACGTCCCTGGGCATATTCATGCCTCTCTGGTGGCTTCAAGACCTCTTTAAAGATATCAGGAAGACATAAACAGGAAAAACTTACCCCTAGACTGGGTAAGATTTGCCACCTGCAAACCTCCTGAAAGTGGCAAAGGATCTTAGAGCTACCTCAGCTTATCCTTCACTAACAGCCCTAAGTTACCTACTAGGTTATAGCACCATCCAGCCCTAGTAGCCACTAGTTACCTACTAGACTGAGACACTCTCCATCTCTAGTATCCACCAGTTACCTACTAGACATTTACCTGTCTTAAGCCACTATCCTTCTCCAAATTCAAGCATAGAGTGTTTATTGTGGCCAAATCAGCCCTTGCCTGCAAAACTGCCTCCATGAGGATCATCACACTAAGGTTTAGTTCAAATCATTCTTACAAAAAATATCATTACTGCAATCAGCACTATTTTGCAAGGCATTTCTAACAAGCATCTGATTATCAACAATCTTAAGTTTAATATCATGAAATCTAACAACTTAACCTCTGTCATGCAGCTATTTTTATTCTTGAGAGCATCAACAAAAAGAAAAAATTAATATGCCAAAGAAAGCTTTTATTTTGTTTCTGGGGGCAATCTTAATGCCTTCATTGATCACTTCTGGACACAAACTGGATTTGAAAGTAAAGAGTTTAACAATTTTATCCAAAATTGGAAATTAAATGAGATGATTGATAATGTAAAAAATATTCTGAGATTTTCTCCTCAAAAGCATCTCCTAGCCTTGGAATCTCTGAACACATCCAACTATCTTCTAAAAGAGCTTGATGATATGAGCTTTACTATGACTAAAAGTGGGTTTGAACACTCAAGAAAAATAAATAATAATAAAAACATAAGCTTAAACAAAAAAGCCAAAAATAATAATTGCTCATCCAAAAAGAAATAATTAAAAAATAATTAAAAAATGCTGGATTTTTTTAAAAACAAGTCAGTTTAAAAAAGCTAGAAAAAGTTTATAAAGATATTGAAAAAAATGAGTGAATACTCAACTACAATAAAATATTCTCTCTTAAAAACAATATAGATAAGTATTAAAATAAAAAATGAGATTACAATATCAAATTCAACTTTTTATAAACTACTACCAAAAAATATAATGAAGAGTAAAAAACAATATGACATGTGTAATATTTGCAATTTAAAAAGATCTTTAGAAAAAAGACAAAAAGAATATGAAAGCAAAAGTTTACCAATTCAAGAGTCTATAAAAACTGACCTAAAAGCTATTAACCAACATCAAGATTTTTATGTTCATCAAAATAAAGAATATAAAAAAGATATAATTGAATTAGATAATGAGTCATGTGTTATAGTTATAGATTATAAAGAGAATTTAAAGGTGGGCAGTGGTATAATTGAAACTATTAATTGTTTTTATTCAAAAAGACTCATCTTTTTATTAGGGGTTGTATTAGTTTTTAAGGAAAACAATAAAGTTAAACATGAATGCTATGACCTTTTATCTCAAATATTATCACATAATTCTTTATTTTCAGGAAAGTGCTTTATAAAACTTCTTAAATTAGATAGATTTGAAAAATAAAAATAAACATCAAATCATAACCTGATAATAAACATCATTTTAGATCCTATAAATCCTTATATTATCTATTTAAAAAGATAAAAAAATACATTAAAGGGTCTATTAAATGGGCAAGTTCCTTAGGTCATAGTTTCTTAGGTTGAAAGTGCAGAAAATAAAAGCAGGACCCCCAAAAAGTGCAAAAAAAACACTATGTAGGGTGCAAAAGTCAAAGAATATCAAAGATCAAAGAACAAAAATTGATTTTCCAGAAGTTAACTTTGAAGCAAAAAAATCATGCAGTTTTTAAAATAAAGATATAAAATTTAGGGTCTTTTTAGTCTATTAAAAGTTTTAAGAAGTTCATTTCAGCAATAAAAACTATATGCCAGATAATAAAAATGCTTAAATTTGCTGTTTTTTTAAAAAATTAATTTTTAGTTTCAAAAAAATAACACTAGAGTTTACAGGTAGCTGTATTCAATTAAATATCAAATATGAAACTACACAAAAAACTACTTTAAAATTTATTTGTATAGTAAATTGGTTTATTGTCACAACATAAAATTAAAAAGTAAGTTAAAAGCAATGCAGGATTTTATTTGGAATATGTAAAGTCACTCCCCCTTTTGGCCTTGAATAGGACAATCTTCCCACATTGCACCAAGAAATCTCCTCAGAATCTAGCCAAGCCCCTAAACTCCCTCAAAGTTTAGCCCACACAGTTGAAAAGAGATTTGTGTTGGCTTACCCCTCTCAGGAAGAAAATTTTGATGTTGGGAACTCTATTCCTACTTGGGAGAAATCCCTGATTAATTTGGACTATTTTTTGGCTTGGGCTTGACCGCATTTAAAATTAATTAGGTCTAAATAATCAGGTTGCGCTACTGCCAAATCATTAAATTCCAACTTAACTGGATTAAATAGTGACCTGCCCTATTCATTTGATTCCAGCCAATCAGAGTTTGAGTCAGAAATTGGTGTAAAACCCTTCAGCTTGCTGGATCTGCCTGGCAAAATTTCTCCTGCAGCCAATCAAATCCGCGCCTCTGGGTCAGGTGATTTTTGAATTTGGATTACCACCCTTAAAGCAAGACAGGGGACTTTTGGTCCCCTGCTTGCTCATTCTTAAAAATTAAAGTTTGGTACTTTACTTAAAATTTTGGTCATTTTGGGTCCCATTTTGGTTCCCTCAGATTTTCTAAAAAGTGTTAGCATTGGTCACCTTTTCCCTTACCTCTTTCCTTTGCTCCTGGGCCTCTCTGCGTCTTCTTGAAGCCTCCCACACGTTGTCAACGTCAACATTAAAGCTTTTTGCTTTTGCTTTAAGAGATAACCATTTGAATTTAAAAATTAGTGATTTATTTAATATAATTACCTATTTGAAGTTTGGTTTTGTTTCTCTTTTGCTTTTGCTTCATCCTTGGCTTTGTTTGTGCCTCAAAACTTTAAATCCTGCTTTTGAAGTCCCTTTTTCTGCAGCTGCTGTTTGTTGTGTCCTGTTTGCCTTCTTGGACCCAATTGTTTGTCTTTGGTCCCTTTCTGGTTGCTTTTTTTCTTCTTGGCAAAGACAAAACTATAAAGAACAATTGCTTTTTGCTGACCTCTGCTATAAATTCAAGTAAAATGTTGGTACCTTTTGCTAAGTTTGTTGTGTTCACCTTGGCACCAGCCTTGGTGATGATATGATGTGCCACCCCTTGTAAGGGATTCTATCCCTTACACAAGTCATAATTACATTGCTGGAATTTTTAAGACAGAAATGGATCACTTAAAACAGATTTTAAATCCAGAAAATTGGATTAAATTACAATCTGATTCAATTAACAAGATTAATTTGAATCCACGTTTAAATTTAATGAATGAACGTGTTTTTGAGAACAAAAACAAAAGCCAGATTAAAAGCCAGAGCAAAAGCAAACACTCAAACTCAACATTGAATATAAAATCTATTTTAAATTCAAAAACAGTATCCCAGGATGATGAAAGCAACAACGGCAACAAAAACACCTCAGAAACAAGCTCCAAAAACCCAAAACCAGCCAATCAAACTGAAAATAAATGCACTTCAACCAATCACTATGATACAGGGGACCCTTTTAGCCAATCAACCAAGACAACACAACCAAGCCACAGGAATACTTCTCATCCAGCCCCAGATTCCATTCCCAACCAAAGCAAGGTACAATACTGCAATGCAATAACCCAACCTTCCTCTTCTTGAATTGCAGGCTTCAGCCTGCTACAGTCCTGCAAGGCAATACTTCACAAATCACTCTTGAAGATCCACCTGGTAACCACAATGTTCCCTTCCTCACTTGAAGTCAGTATTTAAACTGACAAATTCCTCCCATCCAAATTGCTCCAACAATTTCTTTATTTCTATCAACCCAATAAATCTATATTCTCAATTCTAAACACTTGATTAGTAGATTTTAAAGGTTCCCCCCAACAACATGAAGTTCATCTTCCTTGTATGGACTTTGTGTGTGTTAATCAATTATGGGCAAGCAAATGTTAACTTCAAAAACCCTGAACCAACTCCTACTGACAAATCCAAAGACTCAATTTGGTATTGTTTTGTTCCGCATCAAAGACATGCCCCTTATGTTAAAACAGCTCAATTCCCCCCAATCATCCACCCCAAGGCCCCCTGGTTGGTCTTGGGGTACACCAGTGTCTATTATCTTCTCAATCACTTCACTCCCTTCTTGGGAAGATTCTGTCTATTTTGTCACCTTCTACACATGCTAATAATAGGAATTCCAGTAGGTTCCACTCTGATCAAATTCAACTTGGGAGCTCTTCTCCATTCAATTGGGGAAAAGATTCCCAATGAGTGGATCCCTGACACCCCTGACCTTTGGAGGTGTATTTTCCATTCATTCCATTGTGTGGGTGTCAATCCTGACCAACTCCTACATGTATTTGGTAACATCCCTGGGCAAGCTCAGCATATCTTCACCACTGGTGAAAATGTTGTAAGAAGCCTCACCTGTGATGACCTCAAGTTTTTGACCCCAGATCTATCCCCCTCAGAGTCCCCAGGTCTGTCTTCCCTGTTGCCCCTTTCTTCTGAGGCTCCTGTTGTACTGGTCCCAGAAGGAGATGAGGCCGTTCCGGAGTCTACCCCCAAGCGCGCCCCTGGTTTCTTGGTGGAATGATTCTGATGGGGTTGGACTCCTACTTTCCCCGACTATCTGCTGCGTCCTCCTTGTGGACAGCACTTTGAGCGGCCATCCCAGTCCTACACTGGATGGTGTCCTGGTGGGTGCTTTCCCTGGGATGAGAGCCAAACTTAGTTAGTTTAGCCCCCCTCTCTCACAGAATATTAGAGAAATTTTTGCAATATTTCCAAAATGAGTTAGCCAGTTAAAAGAGTTATAGGATAGAAGGGAGTTTTTTTGTAAATATCTTAAAGCTGTTGAGATTCTTGCTGCTCTGAAAAACACTTTGGCGCTCATCTAGAAACTCTTAATAAAGAGTTTCATTGATTGCCTGCTCAACTTTAAGGTTGTTGATCAGGGCATTAAACTTGGGTTTCTTTCTCCCAACACAGTTGAAAAACTTGTTGTGCCAGCTTTTAAAGGAAGAAGTGGTCTTTGTGGTCTTATTCTTAAAAAAACTTGAACTGGTTTAATTCAATTTTGTTTTCTTTTCTAGCATAATGTCTGCTCTCAAGTTTTTCATTTCATTGTTGTTCAAAGTAATCAACAAATAGAGAAAAGATAGCTACATTGTCCTCCATATACTTACCATTCTTAAATGCCTCATATATTGTGTTAAAGTCATCTTTTCTCACCAAAACAATGACCTAAAATGAGTTGAAGGCTATATTGGGCTCCTGAGAGGTAGATTTAGTGACCAGTTTAATGAGCTCAGTGAAGCTCTGTAGCTTTCTTCTAAGGCATTATCTAAAATGAAAGGAGCAGCCATGGGGCTTGCCCTTAAATACTTTTTTGAAGGTTTTGGCTTGATTAGACTCAAAGCCAACAAAAAAATGAGTATGATAAGGCTCTAATATTTTCCCATCATCAGTCTGGCCAGGAGTTTTGACTTCTTCCTCTTGAGAGTAGAGATGGGGGCATCAGTGAGAAGAAAAAGACCAGATTCCCCTTTAGTATTTCTAAGGCATGGGTATAGCCATCCTTGTTTTTCCCTGACATCATAAAGTAAGGAATTGGCATAAACTTGTCACCATATTTTCTATGAATGCACTGGAGCTAGGAAAATATGTTGGGGCATGATAAGAAGGTTCCATCAGCTAACCAGATATGGGTTGTCATCAATTTCTTAAGGTTCTCCTAGGTAGCATAGCATATTGTTCTCTTACGTTCATCAGGACCATCATCATGAAGGAGAAACCATTTGTCCTTGGAGGTGACTCTTAGCTCATTTAGTATATCCAGCTCTAGGAGGGAGATGACACTTCTGCCCATATTGTCATACTTACAGCAGTTATCACTCACATACTTTTTAATAGATCCAAAAGCTTCAACAGCTATCTTCTGAAAGCTGGTCAAATTGTGAAGGGCCCTGATGACTACCTCCTGGGAGGTAAGGCCTCTGTCAACAGGCTGCCTCTAGAGCAGGTACCGCTTTATCAGGCGCTGGTAAACCCCAGTTGGCTCCAGGCAGGCATGCTGATTGTTTAGCTTCTTGAATTGGTGAATCCAGTAGTAGTCAGGCAGGCAGGGAAGGCAGCCCCCTCACACTTCTAGTGATGAAGCACCAGACGCTTATGTTTATCATTGCACTTGAACATGAACTCATCATAATAAAACTTAGCATTGACCTCAGATGATCTTATTGGGGGAAATGGGTGAAACATCTGGTAGTTGGTACTCCTCTTTATAGTTGCATATATTATGTACTTTTAAGATATTCTAGTGCCCAAGGCTATCCTCAGTGAGTGTAGCATCACCAGAGTTGTAAAGGTCTTCACGGTCTCCCTCTGAGATGTGGGGGTGTCTCTTCTTCATCTGTCTGGCTATATACAAACTTGTGCCCAGTTAGGCTCTTGAAGAGGCTGAGGGTAGCTTTCTCTTCAGAAGACTCCTTTTCTGGAGAGGGAGAGGGCTCAGAAGTTTTCTTTAAGGCCTTGGTGGACTTCTTGATGATCTTCCTGTTGGTCTTGGGGTCAGAATTATTGGTTCTAGAAGGGGTGGCCTTCTTTGGGTTGATGAGAGTTGTTTTAGAGAGCATATATATGGCTCAAAGTTAGTATATTTTATTTGGTAAAAAAGAGTATAAAAAATTAATAAAAGTAGTCTTTTTTAACAGAATCTAAAAGCCAGATTGCCTTTTACTATATTTTTAAGTTTTAAAAAAAATTAATAGAGAAAATTAACTCTATGATGCTTTCAAAAGGAGTAAAAAGAGGGTTTTGATCAAACAATCAGGGAATTTCAATCTTGGCCCTTTAATTTTGACACTCCCTAAAAACATAAAGAGACATAGTATCATATTAAACCAATTTAATATTGTTTGAAAGCTTCCAAAATTAAAATTATTTACTAAACCTTTTAAAAATCCATTCTAAACAAACCAAAAGGCCTTAAACGTTACTATGTTCTAAAGCAGGTCCTTAACCTTTGAAACACTAAATTTAAGCTTTAAACTTACCTTGGTTAAGTATTTATGGGTTTCCAAAGTAGAGTGTTGGTTTGGTTTAAATTTACTTTCAACTTCCACATATTTGATTATAAACACCTATAGAGCTTATTTAATAAAATATTAAATTCCAATCATAATTTAAGACATACAGTAGTTTTAAAAGCTATGACAACAACCAAAAATACCTCAGATTTAAACAAAATGATTTCAGATTTAAACAAAATCCAAGTTGCGCAAGATTCAGGATTCAATTAACTTATAAAATTTCAGTTAATAAATGGACTGTCAAACAAAAAACAAAATTTTACTAGCCCATTATACAAAATTATATCAAACATCAAGCAGTGTAGTTCAAACCACAAACAAAATGAACTGATACAACAAGTGAAATGGATGGATGATGTTCCAGAGTATATTATAATCCAATCAGGATTCATATGAGGCACCAACAGAAGAACTAAAACAAAACAAAACTTGATCAATCTAGAAGCAAGATTACACAAGCACAAAAAAAATGAACTCACACAAGATGTGTAGTATGAGCAGCCTAAAATAGAAAAATAATAACAAAACAGCCAATCAACAGCTATCCAATTTAGAAATAGAGGCATTTTATCCATTTTCATGGCTCCAGATTTGTATAAAAAGGTTTTGAAAACCTTCCAAATATGGACTCAAGATTACAATAAAAAGAAATCATTAAATTTTAAAATTTCTACTTTTAGTGATTTTATCCTAGGTTTTTTACAATGGTTTTTACAAGCAATATATTTGACGGCGCCAGCAGCCAAGCCAGCAGCAGCCAAGACAGCTTTAATGGAGGCAAGGCTCAGAACGTGGAGGCACCTGTTTACACCCAAGCCTTTGAGGCAGGTAACAAGGAAGTTGACCTGTATCTGATCACCAATCCCTATGGCTTTGACTTGTTTGAGAGTCACTTAGTGTCTAGCTCTGCCCCTGCTCCTGTACCTACCCCTGCACAAGATGCCCACCAACCAACCAATCAGGATGGCAACCTTGATTTGGAACAGCTTCCTGCCACCAGCCAACCTGCCCTCCTACAGTCAATCAGGCTTCAGCTCCCCTGGCCCAGCGCCCCAAGTGACAAATCATCACCACCCAAATTCTTCAGGAAATTGTGGCACTGAATCTACAGGGTCTGTCCTGGGAACAGATTGCTGCCCAGTTGCAATTTACCTGAGCTACTGTCATGTGGGAATTCAACAACCTGATGAACAGGGGGAATCTGATTGGGACAGCCAAGAAGCCTGAGAAGGCTCCCAAGTCACAAATATCTTAGGCATACCCAATCATGCTTGACCTCCTCCAGCGGGATCCCAAGCTTCCCTTGACCCAGGTCCAGAAGCAGCTTGCGCACCATAACATATGGGTCTCCAAGTGCATAGTGCAGCTCTGGATGTATGGGAAGGTGGCTTCCATATGGGTTCTTTTTAATTTTGCCGGCAACCAATGGGATGGCGCTGAGGATTCCCCGTATGACACCACCATTGAATCAATCCTGGTCCAATGCCTGACTAGTCTAACTGATGATATCATGTTCATCTCCTATTACAAGATATCAATAGCTTTTGATGATTTTGGTAAGCAAGGAAAAGCTGCCGCCAAGAATAGAAGGAAGAAGGTCAAGAAGGGGACGTTCATTGGTGCATTTCTGGCTGTTTCAGCCAAGGGTTTTGTCTACTATCAGACAAACCCAGATTTCATTGATGGCTACTAATACAGCCACATCCTTGGTGGATTACTCAACTCCTGGGATGGCTCAAATTCCAAGTACCGGGTTTTCTTGAGCCACTAGATGGAGGGTGGCTCCACTGCCCTTGAGGCCATCCAGGGATGTGGGCACCAGGCCTCAGTCTACCCCGCCAGCCATGCAGACGTCTGTCTGGCTGATGTTGTCTTCTTATACATGGGATCCACATTACAGGAGCGCTGCCCTCAGGCTTTCAACAACCTCTATCTTGGGGTCCTTGACCACAATTTTCTCTTTGGCCACCAGATGGTGGCTGACTTGTTTGCACAAATGGTTTTCCATGTGAACATGGGCAACCAATCACATAAGGATAAGCGCCTTCCACCTCGGGCCACTGCCACTTACCAGCCCATCCAGCCAATGACCAATGAGGAATTTGACAAGTGTTATATGGCAGCCATCACGTAAAATCCTCCTGCCTTCACCCCTGCCACCAACACCCCTAACCCACAAGCCCAACCCACCCAATCCCAGACCCCCCAGGCCAGCACCGCCTCTATGTCTTCCTAACTGTGTTATTCTGCCTACTAGGCATCACTCTTCCCTGCCTCAATAAACCCCCTGGTCCCAAAAAATTTCTATTTATATTATCTTTTTTTAATTTCAATTGTTCATGTTCTCTTTGTTTATAGTTGGTTATTTCTTTATGTTCAGCTTATTTCTATAAAATCATATATTTACTATGCTGTGTATCTAGATCCAGAACACGGTTATTTTTAGCACTTAAACACACCCCTTGTGAAAATATTAACAGCAATTTGGTGATCAACTGAATTTAAATTAGAAAATTATAGGTTAATTGTATTTAGATAAAGTTATTACTGATCTGAATTCAAAACCTTAATGATAAACTTTGAGCCAATCAAGAGACGGGTGATAAAGTGATTGTTATGACATAAAGGGTCATTCAGTAATTCTTTGATGCATGTGTACTAATTAATATGATTGGCTGGTTGTTTTTTCATTGTGCGCCATTGCCGCTGTGGCAAGTTGTTGATGGACTAGTGATAATCCAGCAGCTGATTGGGCACTAGTCCACCAACAACTTGCCACAGCAGCAATGGTGTAAAACATCAAAAGATCCAGCCAATCATATTAATTAGCACACATGCATCAAAGAATTATTGAATGACCCTTTATGTCATAACAATCACTTTATCACCTGGCTCCTGATTGGCTTAAAGTTTATCATTAAGGTTTTGAATTTGGATCAATAACAACTTTATCTAAAAACAGTTAACATATAATTTTCTAATTCAAATTTAGCTGATCACCAAATAGTTGTTAATATTTTTACAAGGGGCTATGTCAAGCGCTAAAAATAATATGGTAATCAAGGAAACAATGTCAACACAAAGCAAACAACACATATCAAGATGAGCATAAAACATATACAAAATGGGTGAAAAGATGGGAGAATGTAGTAGATGGGAAAACAAAAAGGAATAAACAAAGAGGCAAGAGTATCAAAATAATACAGAATTTATTGGGGCAAAAGCTATAAAAACATATGGAAAGGTTAGTAAAAAATCAATGAGAGAATTGGAGAAGCTTTTGAAGGATCTTGAATTAGCAATTGCCAAAATAAAGGACATTGACCGCAAGTTCAAAGCCAAAGTTAAGTCTGCTGTCCTCACTGGGGACAAAATTGACAAGGTGTCTGCAAAGGCACTAATGTCAAAAATGCCAGACACCCCAGAGAAGACAATTGAGCGCTTACTAAATATTCAAAAAACTGTGGTCAAGGGCCTCCAGGATAAGGCATACAATTTTTCTGCGCCGTCTGTCTGGGTTGATGACCTGGAGATGTATGCCCACCTAAAGCCCGCCAAGCATGCCAGGGCAGAGGATACCAAATTGCCTGCATAATTGATTGCACCAAGAATGGCCAAGCCGGCAGAGGCTGCAGGTAAGGAAGAAATACAAGATTGTAGCCTAAAAAACAAAATTAATAAAAATATATAGATACTTACCTATTTTCTTAGAAAATGTAGACGGCAAACTCTGGAAAGTCCTGGTCCCCTTTGTCCCGGCCACCTTTTATGCAAATTATGCCACTCATGTGGCAAAGCAATTGTATCTGACCCCCCTGCTGTGCAGGAGCTGGAGGACTGTATCCATGTGTCCTTTCCAATGTTGCAGGAGATGTTGGCAGAACTTACGCATGTCAAGAGGGCATCTGAGTGGGAAGTTACTGCCTAAAAGGATGCCCAACTGGTCCGTCTGGACCCAGTATCTCTCAGTGGAGTTTACTGTGTAAACTCCATTGAGTTTGTTTAGGACGTCCTGGCAACGCTCTCATTCAAGAATGTACCGGAGATGGGCCGGGCTCATGCGGCTGCTTGCTTCTGCTTCCTTGTGGAGCACACCATATCTTACCTGTTAGAGAAATTCAAACAAGCGGTGGGCAAATTGGCTGTTGCAGACGCAACAGCTGTAAAGAAGACCAAGATCCTCCTGGCAGACTTTGGGTTTGGCCTGGAGTGCTGACATACCAGGGCTCCCTGCAGCCATGGAGCTGACCTTTGAAAAGACCAGGCACAACAAGAAGATAAGCATGGTCTATAATAAACTGTGTGAGTTCACAGAAGCCTTTGCAGGGCAAAGGCTTCATCTGGTTGTTTACTGGGGTTCCTATTCTACTTTGGGATGGGCGCGTCTGTAGAGGACCTGGACAGGGTCCTTCTGGGAATTGACAAGGCCCAGCTTGCACTCGACAGGAAGAAGGTCCCCCCTGGATACAACTAGGTTGATCATGTGATCCAGGATGCCCTGGTCCTGGCTGGGATATACGGGTTTGTAGCCCCGTCTGAAAAGCTGCTGCTTCACTCCCACCTGACCCTACTGCCTTTCACCAGCAGGAGGGAGTATTTCAATAAGGATGTATCCACTGTTCATGGTGTGGCGGTGGAGGTTATGTGCCACCTCCATTGCGGGGTGGGTCATACCAAAGAACCCACTACAGGTGCACACAATAAAAATATGATTCCATTAAATTTTATTACAATTTATAGTATTCTAATTATAATAAATTTTTATAATTTTTATTTCAGAAAACCAGTTTTGCTTAATATATTGCAGAAACAGTTTTCATAAAAGCATAAAATTATACTTTAATAAAATAAATTCTAACTTGTAATTTTACATTTAATTTTTTTAAACTATTTTTATATTTATTTGACTAAAGTGATTTAAATCTATTCAAGTAATCCAGTATCAAGCGTTTGGGATTACCTCAGATGGCATAATAAAATAATATATAATAAAACAAATAAATAAATTACTTACATCTATTGATGGATCTTCTGAATGTGATTGCAGGCTTGGAAACATCTAAATTTTAAAATGATAATTAATAAATCTTGAATAGTAAATAAGAGAATATAAAAAATTGGACATGCTAAGCCTTTAATTGATTGGCTGTTTGGCTAGGCACATGGGGATGAACAAATCAGCAAGGCCATAGAATTTGGCCACGGTCTCAGCTGGGAGGGTGTGGATCCCGGCCTGCAGCAAATTAAAGAGGTCCTTGGTCCCAGTTGGGGTTCCTTGCTTGACAACTTTCTTGAGCCACCCAAAGACTTCCTCAATGGGATTTAGGAAGGGCAAATAAGCCAGGAGGAAGAGAAGGTGTAAATTTGCCGTAGCCAATTTACTGGGGGCCCACTGCAATTCTTGTATCAATCATTGGAAATTCCTCAAGAATATCAGCCACCTTGTGGAGACCAACGTTGTCCAACACAATCACATTGATGAAGCCCAGGCTTGTGCGCCTCAGGTGCTCCTGGACCAATTGGAGGAATGACAAGAAGGTACGGTTATTGTGAGAACCCAATATCATTTGATAAAGCTTAACCCCCTTTGGACCAAGGAGAGCCACCATTGAGTAGGCTGTGGCGCGGACTGCAGCACGCCAAGCCATCCCGTCATTGGAGCCTTTGGGGACATAGCCATACTCATTGCGCATTGACGAGGCAAATGCTGCTTTGTCAATATAATAAAATTTGACTGTCTCCTTGGCTTTGAGGGCAGTGTACGCCTCTGCATAGTTTTTTGTGACGTCAATATTGGCTGGGCTGTTTCTGTTGTAGGGGGATACCCCAAGCTTTTTCCAGGAAAAGCGCATTCCCTTGACCAAATGATAATAGAAGGAAATTGAGGCCTCAATCCCAAAAGTAGATTTAACCATGGCCTGTATGTTTTCCAGTTCAAGATGGCAATCCCGGGTTATCCACTGGCAGATTGCCCATTTGTGCTCCTTGGTGAGCATGGTTGACACGCGTAAGGATTTCTCTGTGGCAAGGACACAACCAGTATTGATGAATTTTTGGAAGGTATTGCTGGCGTATTTGGGATCCACTCCAACAATGGCTGCGGCTGCTTTGTAATCACCCAATTCCCACATTAGCTTAAGCAGGATGATGAGTTTGATGTCAGAGATGCGCTTCTGGGCAGGCTTTTAGCAGCAGGGATGGGCTTGTTGGCATTGGGCACAACACAGAGCATAGGTACCTTGGTATAGAAGGCTGCAACCTTTTTTAACACCAGCTGTCCCTCATTGGTTTGATAGAACTGGGGCTTCTTGTCATCCTCCTGATTGCCATCACTGGTGTAGGGCTTGTAGCTAGTATCAAGTACAGGCTACACCTTCTCCAGCATGGCTGACGGGACCGACTCTTGCCAGTACACAACGTCAAACACATACAAAGTAAGTTCTACCTCCTTGTTTCTAACTTTCTTTGTAGTGGTGACCTTGGTTGGCTTCCGGGTCAGCTTTAGGACCTGAGGGTTTATGCTCTGCACCCTAGCAGCTTGTGCTTCTTGAGCTGGCTGTGTCAGTGCAGCATCACTATGGAACTCTCTTCTCCCGCCTCCCTCCTTGGGTAGGCACTTGTGTTGCACTAAGTCTATTCATTGACCCGCGGGGGCACCTGCAACTGCGGCGCACAACAGGTGCAATGGTAGTTGGTGCTGTGTTCCTTCCATTTTGAGAATTTAATAAAACATTAAATAAAACTTAATTAAGTTACTCCCTATTTTTAATTTTTGCTTTTATCTGTTTATGGATATTCAATTAATATTTTTTCCCACCCAATATCCCAATTATAGATTATTTATTTCTTAGTTAGTTGTTTTTGGTTTTACAACACCCATTTTAGAATACTCAAAAAAAATGCACCCATTTTCCTAGATTTTACTGCCAAATTCAAACACCCAACACAATATTTTTAAAAATTATATGTTTCAGATCTTGTGTCTTATTTTAGATACCTTGTTATCATTCATGATTACAATCTATTGCACACATTGTGTGAGTGATTTTGTTTACGCAGTGAGTTGCTATTGTGTTTTGTTTTTGGTTTGCGTTTTGACACATCTTGCTTGGGTGTATTTTGTCACCAATTCACATAGTAAACACATGTACACTGAAAGTCAACTCACACCATTTTGTTTGTGAATCAATGTATTTTGGATTGTATTTTGAATGGTTTTGCTTTGTGTTTGAGCCTTTTGTTGCTGTGCTGACTCATTTTGCCCATTAATGCCAATAAACCCTGTTAACAGAGTGTATATTTTAACCTGAGAGATGCATTTTGTTTAAATCTGAGATATTTTTGGTTGTTGCCATAGCTTTTAAAACTACTGTATTGATAATCAATAAATCAGAGTAATATGAAAAAATTGAAGCATTTTCAATCTGTGCACTTTATCACTTCACTCATTAAAGCACTGAGTGACCATATAAAATTTGTTTGTATCAGTGCTTTAATTTTTACTTGATAAAGACCACTAAAAATTTAATCAAATTATTTGCAGGTGTGTTGCAACCAAGTATCCAGCCTTGCCTGCTAATGTATCTTATAATACACAGGGGGCGCTCAACGAGTTGCCCCTTGATGTGTCTAATGTTATGGATTAATATGATGGCAATATTGAATGGCAGGTACTTCATCCTAATTAGGAGCGCTACCAATTCAACTTGCTGATCCCTGCACAAGTTATTCCTTGGCTCCAAACCTTACATGGAACTCCCCACCATGCCACCCCCTTGTGGCCTTAGGCTTTCCCCATATAATATATTAACCACTATATTCTACAATAAATGATACCTTGTTCTTATTATTCTGTCCTTTCTATTGGACTGTTGTCTTTCCTAATTCAAAATACTGAATCCTCATTGGTTTAGTTGCAACAGTGGCAGCAGCAGTAGGTTTACGACCTACCTAAAACAAAATCCCCCCAAGAAAGGACAGAGTACAGGCTGTATGGCTACTCCCCAATAAGAGACCTTCCTGCCAATCCCCAAGGGGACATCCCTGACAGGTACGTTATCTATCAAGACCAGCTAGTTCTCACCAGCGTGTACAATTGGCTCCACCTCAGGCAGCGTGATGCCAGAGTCACCCTGCCCCAGTCAGATCTGCCCAGCACATGCTCAACCTTCAGCTAGAATCCTTTGCTGGTGGCGTAGAGGAGGCCAACATTGTCAGTTGGCTCCAATCTACTGAAGCCCACCTTTGCATCTGTCAGGTTCCTGAGCCCATGTGGGTTGCCACTGTGTCTGGCTGCCTCACAGGGCCTGCCGCTATGTGGTTCACCAACTGGGCCAGCCAGGAACTCAACGTTACCTGGGCAGCATTCCGAGACGCCGCCAAGTCCTGCTACAGTGAAACCTTTTCACCCATTGTAATGGGAACTCCCCTCCTGGAAATCAAACAAACTGGTTCTGAGCCTGAGTACCTTGCCGCCTGGCAACAAGCTCTTGCTGCTGCCCCCAAAGCCATGACCAATGGAAATGCAATGCTACTCACTCTCATCATCAATGGGTTAAAGCCCCATATCTGTAAGTGGGTCCCTGTAGGTTGCTGCACCTCCATCAACAACTGCTATAAGGCCATTGTGGAGGCTAACAACCAGGCCTCAATGGGCTTCTGCCATACCAGTGACGCTCCATCACAACCATGTACCACACCTGGCAATGGCCAAAATCAAGTAGGCCACCGCCAGCCCCGTCAGCAGGATAATGGGACTAAACGCCCCCGCAAGGGAGAGCTTTAGCTAGCGCAGATTGAGGACCAGGGAAAAGCCTGGGGGTTGTAGCAACAAGAGGCCTTGCAACCCCGCCTGACCTGTCCTCTCAAGCCCTGCTTGCAAAAAATCCCTGTGACTACAACATTCACAAGGTTGAAACCCTGGACGTCTTTCAGGTTCACAGTGACAACCCTGTATTGCAAGTGAGCCACTCCTCAAATAAATTAACACACTTGTCCTATCCCTTCTGTTTCTGTGGGAACACCCAAATATTACTGGTAGATACTGGGGCCAACCACACTATGGTGGACCAGGCGTTTACTGACTCTCAGCAATTAGACTGAGTGCCCAGCAGTTTCAAAGCAGTACAAGTAGCTGACTCCCGCAGAGTTGCCATCACCCACAAGACAGTACCCTTCTCTGTGAGAATGGGGAACATCCAGGTTAAGCTCTCTGGGCCCATCATGGCAGGGCTCAGCCATGACATAATTGCTGGACTTGACTGGCTTTGGCACAACCGTCCCTACATCAATTGGGATACTTCTGTCATCACCCTCAATAGAAAAGGGGTGGGATTCCAGATCTACCCCATAGAAATGAGCAAGTTACTCCACAATAATGTGTTTGTCAGAATAACAGAGACAGGCTTGTTCAATTTCAAGGGGGGGAAACTAGACTTTAACCAATGCTCAGTCAAAGTCATCCGCGCTGAACCATCTGTGGTCCCTCCCTTGACCTCCTCACCTCCACCAGTGCTTGCTGCACTCCTCAAGGAGTACAAGGATGTATTCAGTGAGACACTTGAACAACTACCTCCTTCCCAGGAGATCCAGCACGCTGTACAACTTCAAGGGTTGTTATCTAAAGTACGACCATTATATTGTCTTACACCAAAGGAAGATGAAACCCTCTGCCAGCACCTTGTGGACGCTCTCAATAAGGGCTTCATTTGCCCCTTGCTCTCTCCATACAGGGTGGTGGTCTTCTTCATAGCTAAGAAGGACAGGTCCCTTTGCCTGGTCACAGACTACTGCGCCCTAAATGAAGTGACAGTTAAGAACAAGTACCCCCTGCCGCTGATTGACAACCTGTTTGATACACTTGCAGGTGCAAAGGTCTTTAGCAAGATTGATCTCACTGCGGGGTACAACCAGGTCTGCATTGCATCAGGGGACAAGGCAAAAACTGCCTTCTGCACGCGCTATGGGTTGTTTGAGTGTTGTGTCATGAACTTTGGAATGACCAACACTCCCTCCACTTTTGCCATGTTGATGAATAAAGCCTTTGAGGAGCTGATTGGAAAGTGTGTGGTTGTGTACCTTGACAACATTGTTGTCTTCAGTCAAGATCAAACCACGTACCTCCAACACCTCCGTGCTGTCCTCAACACCCTTCAAAAAAACCAGCTAAAAGCTAAACCCTTCAAATTTGAGTTTCTCAAGTCAGAGCTGTTACTCCTTGGGCACACCATCTCTGCCCAAGGGATAAAGCCCAACCCTACCAAAATCAAGGCAATCACTAGCATGCCACCCCTCACCAATTTGGGCCAGGTGCGGACATTCCTAGGCATGATTGCCTACGTACACAAGTTCATTCCCAATTTTGGGGAACTAATTGCACCTCTCACTGAGTTTCTCAATACCAAACAGCGCTTCCATTGGACCCCCGTCAGAGATCAAGCCTTTGAGACGTTGAAGCAAAGGCTCACAACAGCACCAGTACTGCAGTTCCCCAACCAAAACTGACAGTACAAACTTGAGACTGATGCCTCTGACAGGGTCATAGGGGGCGTGCTAAGGGTAGAAACTGACAATGGTGTCTTCCTCCCTGTGGCATACAAGTCCAGGAAGCTTATTGACTTGGATCAATGTTACCACATTCATGATAAAGAATTGGCAGCCATTGTACACTGCGTTGAGAATTAGTGCTGTTACTTGGAAGGAGCTACCTTCCTACCCCGCGTTCTGACGGACCACAAGTTGCTCCAGTACTTCAACACACAGTCTCACTTGACACGCCACCAAGCAGGATGGGTTGAGTGTCTATCCCCTTACCAGTTGCGCATCAAGTACAAGCCTGGAAAGGAGCTTGTCACAGCTGGCACCGTTTCATGACTCTATGTAGTGTCCATCACTGGGGATGATGGCTTGGACCCAGATTGGCCCATGCTCTACCTCTGCCCTGAGGCAACTTGCTACGAGGGCCTTAACTTGGTCACCATCTCCAAGTTGAAGGACAACAAAAGTCAGTTCACCACCAATGCTGGTAACGTCTGCTGCCAGGCAGAGACAGGTGAGAAGACGCCTTACATTCCCACCACGCAACAAGGGGACACAATATTGCACTACCACCAAACCCTGGGTCATATCAGAGGGCGTAACCTCTTCAAGATTATGAAACAGAAGGTTTGGTGGCTGTGCATGCCTCAAGACATCTTAGACCTCCTCAAAACGTATGTGTTGTACAAAAAGAACATGTCCAAACCTGCACCCCCCAAGTCTGTCCTGCCCATCAAGGCCATGAAACCCTTCAAGCAGTGGGCCCTCAACATTGTGGGACCACTCCCCAAGGACAGACTGGGAAAGAAGTACATTATCACTGCCATTGACTACTTCACTTGCTGGCCAGTGGCTTGGGCAACAACCAACCACACTGCCACCATCATCACCCGCTTTATTGGCAAGGAAATTGTGGCTCTCTTTGGGCAACCCAAACGCCTCATCACAGATGGCAGCCCCAAACTTGTTGGGCATGTCATGAAGGCATACTGTGCCAAGAACGCACTCCAACGTATAGTTACAACCCCCTACCATCCTCAGGCTAATGGACGTGTGGAACAGTTAAATGGCTCACTGGTTCAATTGATTGCCAAGCTCTCACAAGAACACCCTAACACCACATGGACTGAACACCTGCCCACTGCTCTACTTATCCTACGAGCAAGAATCAATAGGGGCACTGGGTTCAGCCCTAGAACCCTGGCCTTTGGAACACTCAACAGTTTGACAAAGGTTGAACAGGGAAAACTACAGTCCAAGGTTCCCGACAAGCCTCCCCTAGTAACAACTCTATCCCTAGACCAATGGCGTGCCAAAGCCCGGTAAATCAAACACAAGCGGATTTCAGGAGGGACAAAGCACCTCAAAGCTAGGTACGCCGTAGGTGACCCCATCTACACCCTCAATCCCAATTCTGCCAAGTTGGAACCCAACCACCTAGGGCCTTTCAAGATAGCTGTCTATGACAATCACACTTATCAACTTGAAGATGCCCAAGGAAACAGCAAGAAGCTTCACCATGATTGCTTGTGCCCCTGCCGCGCCATTCCCACACAAAAGTTGTTTGTGCAGACCTTGCCAGACCTTCCACAGACTCCAGTCTTGGTGTCTGAAAGCGAGCAGGGGGCAAGGGGGGTGTTGCAACCAAGTTTCTGGCCTTGCTGCTATGTATCTTACAATACACAGGTGGTGCTTGACGAGTTGCCCCTTGACGTGTCTAATGTTATGGATTAATATGATGGCAATATTGAATGGCGGGTACTTCATCCTAATTAGGAGCGCTACCAATTTGACTTGCTGATCCCCGCACAAGTTATTCCTTGGCTCCAAACCTTACATGGAACTCCCCACCATGCCACCCCCTTGTGGCCTTGTGGCTTTTCCCATATAGTATATTAACCACTATATTCTACAATAAACAACACCTTGTTCTTATTATTCTGTCCTTTCTATTAGACTGTTGTCTTCCCCAATTCCAAATACTGAATCCTCATTGGTTCAGTTGCAACAGGTGGTTGGGAGCCTGTATGATAGATTTTTGCTTATTTGGTTGAGGATGATAAGGTTGTTAAGCTTTTCTGATCATTTACATAGTGATAAAACCAGTACTAAGCAATATTTTGATTTTTTAAATTGGGGTCTCAAATATCAAGTTGAAGAGACCACAAGGCTTTGATCTTTGCACTTTTGATCCTGCCCCCTCTATTCAAAGAGGTGAATAATATATATTTTAAAAGCCATTTGGCATTAAGACATATTTTAAATTTCATCCATTTGGGCACTTCAAGTCTGGTTTTGTCAAAACCGCAGGCTTGACCCGCCAGCAAGGTTCCAACCAAGCGGGTTTGTGACCTGCAATCCAATTATCCAGTCACTTGAAGCCAGACTAGGAAGTCAACTCAAATTACCAAATCCAACAACATGAACAGATGATGATCCTTTATGGTGGATACCTCGTTTTGGCGCTTGACTCATTATCAGGATCAAGCCACCCCCTTCTCTCATCCAGCCATGTGATCACCAATCATGTTCCTGTTATCCTTGATTCACATGAACTATATAATCACTATCTCACAATAAAGATTATTATCTATCTTCTAAATATTTTCCCCTTGTGACTCTGCTAAAACAGCACAGTTATGACAATTTTTTATTATTGCTACTAGCAAAAACATCTAAAAAATTCAAATCTAAGAAAGATATTAGCTTTTTTGACAAATTGTTTCATCAAAAAAAATTGCAGGATCTGAAAATCCATTGGTTTAGAGATTTTGATCTCCACACTTCAACTTAAGGCACCTGTCCCATTGAATATAATAGATTTGTAAAATGGCACGGAAAAGGCATTGTTGAGGAACACTTTGGTGAGATACCAAAACATCAAAAGATAAATGAAATCAGCTTTATATTAGTGATATAAATGATCTTAAAAATATTTTTGAGCAAAAGAAAAAAGAAAAAAATTATTTAAATCAGTGCTATCAGGTTTAAAGATTTCCCAAAAGCTATCCTGGTATATTTACAAAAGAAGAGTTAGGCCTATAAAAAGAGAGCTTGAAGCAATAAATCTGGACATCAATCTGTCATACTTGATGAAGGATGGAAAGCTATATACTTCACCTTCTGTCATGAGTGACAAACTCCTATTAACCATGCTTACTGAAAACCCTCAACTATGGGGTTTGAACCCTGATTCCCTGTGGGCTGCCAGCCCGCAGGACCAGCCGCCCGGCTGCCTGCAGATTTTTGGACTCGAACCAGAGCAGCATTTGACTTTGGAAACCCCTTTAAAGCTGGATGAACCAAAATCATATACATCAACACTCCCCACAGTAAAGGTTCCTGTTAGCCCAACCAATCAGTGGGCAGGCCTAGCCATAGAACCCAAAATAACTTGGGCCTCCATGGAAGGGAAAATAGAGAAACTTCCCAATAAACGCAGGCCACCCAGAGATGACCAACCCAGTGACCCAACAAGGAAATTTGAGTATTCTCAGTTTGCACCAGCCAATGTAATAACTCCCGTGATGGATGCCACCAAGGACTGGGAAAACCTGGTAAGCGGTAACACCTGGGCCAGAGAAATTTGTAAAAAATTTCCCATGACAGATGGTCATACTTATACCCTGGACCGCCAGGAAGATGCCCATTGCCATTCTTGCAATAAAGTGATATGAACCTTTGGTTCAACCAGGTTATTCCATATTTGATATTAGTTCTATTTCATCTACAGTCTACCTCACGTGGTTCCGCACCTCACACCCAACAATCTCAAGAAACGGTGGACCAGCCGCCCGAGCTTTACCGTCCACCAAGAGTTCCATACGGCCCAGTACATTTCACCGAGTACCCCCCAACCCTGTGTACTCGGAGTTTATCCTAGAGGAAATCCTAATCTACAACCCTGAGGCCAGAACTAAAGAGACCAAAACCATCTACAGGAAAGGTAACAAGATCACTATATCTCCCCTGTTATTCTGTGACAAGTACAACTATCTGCCCGCATATTTGGTCCCAATAACTCTGCCTCTCACCTCGCGGCCCGACCGCCCACAAGAATCTGTTGCTGCCAATGAATCCACTTACACTCAGATATTTGGAGTGATCTACATCACTCTTACCAGTTTGATAGATTCTATGGTACCTGCCAGCAGACCTTGGGCTCTCCTGGGCAAATTGTTATCCTATATTGTAAAGTTAGCCCCAATCTTGTGGTGGGCCCTTCCTGCCGGGCCCGCAGGCTGACCGCCCTCAAGTTCTCAGGACCCCCCCCCCACAGGCTGGATCCCTGACACCTTCAACATTTAAAAGCCTCTCAGAATATTCTGAGATGGCTTATTCAAAAATAACAATATATTTCTTCTAAAACAAACTGCATACAGTTATGCTGAGCCAAAGGTAGAGCAATAGCATCTATAGCTCTGGGGCTGCTACAACTCTTTCATGCAACTCATCATGGATATATTTAGTTTGTAGTAGCACTTTAGATACTCTCAGTGATATTATAGGTTGCAGCTTTCAGGTCTAAAACCAATGGATTGTTTTTAAAGGTTTTGTCAGAGCCAGAGATCAGATAAAGTTTCAGTGGTGGATGGTTTTTAACCTTTCTGAGGGATTTTTTATAGGAATGATGTAATCAAGCTATAAAGTATTCAACCTGACACCAAGGCATAACAGTTATAGTGTGCATCAGAGGTGTAAGGTGGCTCACTCATCACTTCACGAGTATGAATAGTAATGGATTCGCATTGAAACCAAAACCTCTTAGATCCACCACAGTGACTTCTAAAGTGTCGGAAAGGAGTCGATTGAACCCATCTTTTAACGGAGTGACGTCAGCTGAATATTGAAGGCCATTGTGGTTTGAATGTTTCGGCCCAGGGCTGGAGAACTAGCCAGTGCTGGGCCGCTCGCCCAAAGCAGCATAGTTTTATATTCATATTTTAAAATAATTCTTTAAAAAAAGCGACCAGGAGACATAACCTGGCCGCGGCTAGCCGAGGCAGCCATATTGTGGTGCAATCTTGAGTAAAAGGTGTCTAATATACTGGTTTAAAAAGGCCACGAGAAACAAGCCAAGACCCATATCACTATACTACAACAGGATTCCATCAACTTTATCGTACTAGTTTCAATCAGATATGAGTCGAACCCTCCAGGTAAATGCTTTAACCTATCTTTTAAAAACCTTGCCAAATGCCGATTTTAAAGGTTTGAAATGCCAGCAATAAAGCCCTTGAAAAAGCCTAAGCTTAGTCTTTTTTGAGATCCTGTATTTGTGTATATTCCCTAATTATCTTTCTAGTGGTTTTCAAAATTTTGGTCCCAAGCCTCAGTGAACGGGGCAAAGTTTAACATTGGTCTCAGAAGACCTGTACTTTTAAACCCTAATAGGCAGTTCTCGATGTCCGTACCGTTTGGTTTAGGCTCTTCTAAACCTACTCATTCGGCCTCTGGCACTAATAACCTTGGAACCAGAAAAGTAATCTTTGGAGCCAAAGATATTCTACTTTTTTATCTTGTTTAAATACATTCTAGTTCCAATACTCAGAGAAATCTGTATACCTTTTTAGTTAACGTTTGCTTTACAGCTTAATGATCCTAAGCTGCTTCGTCATTCAGCATTCATCAATGGTCAATGGTTGACCACTTCGGACTATAAATCTTTCGAAGTGATCGGTAAGTATACACGGTTTCTTAACTGTTCACTTTAAGATACTGATCTTTCCAGATCCTGCCGAGAGCGTCACATTTACTTCTTTACCCGATCTCGGCTCCAAAGAAGCCAACTTTGCTATCCAGTCAGCTCATGACGCCTTCACAGGCTTGGAGTGGGGAGATTCCACTGTTCGTGTAAAAGATACAAAAACCTCTCGGTCTAAATATATTCAGTACAGGCATGATCTTCTCATGAAACTCCACAGATCGATGATGGATAACAAGGCAGATCTGGCCAACATAATCACCAAGGAAAACGGAAAAGTAATCGGTTCTCAATTATATGTTGGATCTAACTGAGATTTACCGTTAACTATAGCCGCTTAAAGAGGTAAAACGCATCATGTACCTCATCCTAATACTTCTGCTAGGCCTTAGCCGAGGTACAGTATGCCGCGGGCTTTGTTGAATGGTTCGCCGAAGAATCCTTAAGGATATATGGCGATGTGATCCCCTCGCCAGTAAAGGATACTCGCTATCTCGTGGTGCATCAGCCGATCGGTGTTGCTGGAATCATCACCCCATGGAGTACGTATTTCAGTGCAACCGTATATTTAGATTGTTAGGCTCATGATGCACTTTAGATTTCCCTGTCGCCATGATCACAAGAAAGGTAAATCCCAAAACTAGCACCTTAGAATTGTTATTTCAATGGCATTTAATTGCTTGGCATATAAGAGTCTGTTATATACCTTTGTTCCAAAATTAAGCAGGCCAGTCTAGTTATAAAGAACAAAAAAAGACTAAAAGTAATGCATTGTCCGGGAATCGAACCCGGGTCGGCCGCGTGGCAGGCGGCCATTATACCACTAAACCAACAATGCTTATTGAAACAATCGGTGCTTTAAAAAATTTAAATCAAGCATATACTATTTTCTGAATTATGGAATTATCTTTATGATTAGTTTAACCCTTACCTGACAAAATGTCTGAATCATTAAAGGTATCCGCAGCTCTTGCAGCTGGTAAGTTGATGTGAGGTTATATTTTGGTAACTGATCAATAAACCTAAGGATGCACTGTTGTGATCAAGCCAGGTACGCTTAACATCCGAAAGATCTTAACGATTAGCCGCCGAAACCCCGTTATCTGCACTTGCTTTTGCCGAGCTGGCGCAACGGTGTGGTTTCCCCAAAGGAGTGATCAATGTTGTCACCACCTCAACCCACACGAAGGAAGTGGGGGAGGCACTATGCAGCAATCCGCTGGTATCCAAAATATCCTTTACTGGTTCAGTAGTGGCCCTCACCTTGTATAATCTAATTTTTCATCAGACCAATGTCGGGAAGCTGCTTATGAGCATCTCTTCGGGGACCATGAAGAAGATGTCTTTAGAATTAGGAGGGAATGCTCCCTTCATGGTGTTTGGTTAGAGTGCTGTGTTCCTTTATCTCATCTCCCATTTAGACGATGCTGATATTCTGGCGGCTGTTGAAGGTAGGGTGCTTCATGTTGTTGCTGTAACTTTAGGGCTTATCTCTGGTAAATTCCGCAATGCGGGGCAGACATGTGTATGTCCAAACCGAGTTTATGTCCAGAAAGCCATCTATGAAGAGTTCACTTCCTTGCTGAAGACACGTGTGTCTAAACTCAAAACTGGCTCTGGATTCGACCCCCAGACAGATGTTGGTCCCCTCATCCACAGAAAGGCTCTTGAAAAGGTTGCTGGCCTTGTCTTGGATGCTGTTTCTAAAGGAGCCACCATTGTCTGTGGTGGTAAGCATGCAGTTGTTGAGAACATGAAAGGGGTCTTCTATGCCCCTACCATCATTACAGATCTAAACAGCGATATGCAATTGCACGATGAAGAGATATTTGGACCCATTATCCCCATCTATACTTTCGATTCTGAAGAGGAGGGGCTTCAACTTGCCAACGCTACAAGATTTGGCTTGGCTGCATATGCCTATACCCGTGACATAGGCCGTGCCTTTAGGGTCTCAGAAAAAATGCAATCGGGGATGGTTGCTATTAACTCTGCATCGGTATCAACCAACTGTGCACCCTTTGGCGGGGTAAGGATATCTATCCACCCTTTCTAACTTTGATAGATCAAAGAGTCTGGCCTGGGGCGTGAAGGTAGTTAACTAGCATGTATTTAAACCAATCTCCTTTAGGATCAAAATATGGTATCGGAGAGTATACCGAGATGAAGTTCATCTCCCTTTCTTTCTGAAAAGATGCACATTCAAAACAGGTACATTATTTACCCTGCTTCAGATATTTTATACTCAAACATGCTGCCTTTAGAGATAAAATAAAATGATCAAGACCGCTTAAAAACAAAATAGTTGGATATTATCTTTGTTTCTAGTTGGTGTATATTGTAGTATAACTAGGTACATACAGCACATAGTAGTTGGTAGAGTAATGTTTAAGGCTAATATCAATCTTATCAGTAAATGAAATCAAGAGAAGGTATTTATGTATGCCACATATATAATCTACTACATTTACCTCCAAAAAAGAGATATAATTATGGGCCTGAATGCTTGAAATTGACAATCAATGGCTGGTCCCAAACAAGTATCATACAAGACATTCATGGTTCTCAGAAATGCTAAAACATGTCGTTGTACTTATAGCCTCCAGAAGCTTCAAGCTTACCGATATTTAGTCTGAATAAAGCTATTAGTGTTGCTGGCATGAACCATTCCTGTAGTTTATGTATTATAAGAGTTGGCTCCAACTTTCCAGGCAAAAACTCTTGCTCATGGCGGCTGATTGAAACTCTGCTGCCAATTCTTAAAGATATTTTAAAGCAAGAGGATATGCATACTAGCCAATTTTAAACCTTTATTCGCCCCTATACCAACTTCCTCAGGGATTTTATTTATCCCATTCCATTCTCTCCCAAAGATTCATATACAACTTGAATCATTATGGCTTGGCCTTTAAACTGGCCTGGGTAATACATAGCAAGTATTGCAGTTGGTTTAGAGCACCCTGGAAGCCAAACAGTTGTCAAGTAATCCAGCCCTATTTCTAAACGATGCTGGGCTCCTCAAGAGCTTTATAAGGTAGCTATATTTAAACTTTCAGCATGCCTATCTGATTACTTACAATACAGAGTTGTCAGGACTGAGAATAAGTCTCAACCTCTTTCAAAGATAGTTTGGAACGAGCTCAGGAGCTTTGCCACCCAAAAAACTCTGAACTTAAGATGAAGGAAATGTAAAGGTGTAGATTTATATTTACTAATAAAATCCAATCAAAGTGTGGAAAAATTCCACACGGCTTTTCTAAAAAGATCTACAGGAGTACATGCATGTGAATAAGCTATAACCTTTTAAATTTTAACATGCAACAAGCTACACAGAAAAGGTTTATTGTGGCTATAAATCACTACCAGGTAAGCAAACCCATCACATACGCCACAGTAGGGTTATAGCCTGCTGAGATAAGCAAAACTAACTCGGCTTAAAGTAAAATTTGTCTAGCTCAGAACAAAAGGAACACAAGGCAGCCACAAGATCAAATCCAGAATAGAACAAGTCACATTCCAGATGCAGCACAAGTCAACTAATATATCAGCCAGTGACCAGACACATTTCAACAAAATAACAGATTGTATCAGTGTGGCCAACAAAGTATGGCTGGTGTTAACAGCATGGCCAAATAAAGGTTAGTTGCCCAATCAGCATTGATTAGAAGGATATTATTCTTCTTGTCAAACCATAATAATCAGTGTTTTGCCCCACTATGATAGTAGATATCTTGCTCTCCAGGCCCTTTGGGTGCCAATAAAGAGGACACCTATTATTACTATACAAGGGTAAAGAGGTTCACTGAGATGAAAAACCCACACAGTATCAAAATCATAAGACCAACCAGGGTAACAATAACTTCTGGATGAACAACCACAATGGTTAGAGTTTCTTGGGTAGGTTTAGAAAGGGCAGCTATAGCTTACTATGCCAGGATGAGAAGCCTAAGGCTATCAATAGTGTTGAAAATTGGCGTACACCAGCAGATTCAACAGAAGAATTAGAAAGCAGGGGCACACACTCACTATGTGCCTTTGAATGTGAAGATTCAGAAGACATTGACCAATTTGGATTGTAGTAGTTAATTTTATTGGGTCTTATGCAAGTAGGTTCAAATTTCTGCCCCTTGGCGTTTACTTCCAACACCTTATATAGGGGTATTCTCACATTAATAATCACCAGTCACTGGTAATATCTTCTAGGACATTCCAGCACACTGTAGAGTCTGGGTTGGGTTGGTGGAAAAAGGGACAACCTTCTATTTTAGGGCGCAATCCCACAATGCCTAGCACAAGGATACTCTTTGCTAGCACATTAATCAGTGATCCTTTTTAAGATATTCAATCACTTCCATATATAGTTCTTAACAGGAAGTTGAACAGGCCAGTTGAATTGACCCTGGTGTCTTGGTGTTATTTTCTCTCCAAGCTGGCGCCTTGGCACTCAATGTAAATTATAGCGGCACTCTGGCGCTTGCAAATAATTGTACTGGCGTCCCAGAGCTTGATGTAAACTAGAGCGGCGCTTTGGCGCCAAGAATATTTAATCCCGGCGCTATGGCGCTTGTTATTTAAGGTGGTGGTGGTGTGGCGTAATATTCTTTGGCAACAACATCATGGTCCACTAATCATGTATTTAATATATGATAAGTTGACACTAATTTCTGGAAGGGTAATTGATTAGCCCTAGTTAAATTTCCATAACCGCCTAATGAATTAAGCTTTCCACAATCCCTGGTCAAAAATTCTTCACATATCCCCCACTTGACCAGGGCTATCCCTTCATTCTTTTCCTCATGAGCGCCCCTAATAATAACCAACCTTTCTTGCGCCAAGTCTACCAAGACCTCATGGCTGGTATGACAGATGAAGATTGTAAGGCGTTTATGCAGATGCCGCGCTCTTCTTGGGTCTGTTTTCTGAACCAGCTACTTTCTGTTAGCAGTCGTCGGTTGAGGGCCCAGGACTGAAATACCACAGTGGCGGGGTCAGAGCGCGGCACAGACACACATGTTGAAGGAGAAGGGGAGATAGACTCTATTTTTGCGGAGACTGAGGCGCCCTTGATCTGACTTCCTCGCCTTGGCTTCAAAGATTTACAAGATTGGTCCGACAACATCATCCTCAAAACTGCTTCCTCCCTGCTTGCAACGCCTTCCGCGTTACTTTGTGCTTGTTGCAACTCCAAAGAGTTGCCCTCTGCCTACCCTGCCATCATCAATTTATTTGGGGTAAGCCACCACAAAGAGACGTTATATGTATATGTCCAAGCATTGTTTGCTGAAGATAACACTGTGACGCCAATCCGCTCAGGCGCTCGTTACCACAGTAGCTACAGCGTGGAGCAGCTAATTGGGGAGGTTGACCTCTGTCTTCACGTCACAACCAAAGATACCAGTGGATTTTCTTTGCAGCATGTATATACCATCACCCAGCATAACCAATACATTTGTGAGGTTGCTTGCATCTGGGCATCAGAGCAATCTGCCGATCCCAAGCTTACCTGTACTCTTGGGCTGGACCTTCAGGCTAACACGCCCCGTCGCTTTTCCTTGGCTTTATGTTTGTTTGTGCAGGCAGTGAAGGACAACAACCCCCAGTTGTATCTTCCCTTGGCCGTGTCTGTTGCTCACTTCATGTGGTATCCTCCTGAGGCATGTTCTTCTGGTGCTGTGGGTTTTGCAGGGCGTTGCCTTGAACACTTCTGCAGGCTAGCTTATCAGTCAAAATTATCCTTGCCAGAATGTTACTCCTACATGGAGGATGTGCTGCTTGACTGTCTAACTATAGGCTCTGCCTTCTCTGCTTGTGGTGGGTGGGGACGTCTAGTCAACGAGAGTAATCTTTGTTTGCCTCTGTGCAGTTGGACTGGTATGTCCCGCAATTCCTAATTGGCGTGGTGCCAAATGTTGGTGGCTCTTGCCTTTGTCCGTAACCAAATGGACAATGACAAATACAAGTTGGTAGCTCCTCTAGTTCCCCTTTCAGCATCAAAGCGCCCTTGTTCTGCTCCCAGTTGTTGTTCTATCCCCCGTCTTCCTGCAGGCGGCATCCCTTCTGCAGGTACCTCAAACGGGCCTCCAGGCAATGGGTCTCCTTCTTCTGGCTCTGAGTGTTGTTCCTCTGAATAGTCTAGCAATAAAGCATTGCTTCCTTATTTTTTTATTTATGATTATAGTTTATTCTTTTTATTTCTTGTTTTGTTTGTCTTGGTTCCTCTCTTTTACTCTCCCATATACTTAGTTCTTGTAGTTGTATCATTTTATTCTTTGGAAGGGGGATTCTTTAGAAACTTCCTCAGGAACTTTGCATGTACCCAGTTGATCATTCATCCTTAACCTCTTTAATAGTATAGGCGTCTATGGACGCCCAGAAGATGATTTCAAATGGGCCTATCCATAGGGTGGCCAGTTTGTGCGCTCTGCCAAATCCATGTGTGTTATGGAAGAGCACCCATTTGCCTACTTGGAACTCTTGTAGAGGGGCCTGGCAAACGTTATCTTTTTCCTGACTTCTTATCTTCTTGGCCAATACATTAGAATAGGCTTCTGACTGTAATTGAATTAATGTGCAGACAAGCCTTTGCTGGTACGCATGGGGTGACTGGTTGTCTTCTTCCCCAATGAAGGAGTAAAGAATGGGGGGGGGGGTAACACGGGGTGCCTGCCATGTAAGAGTTAAAATGGCAATTTCCCTGTAGAGGAGTGAGTGGCAATGTTGTAGGCAAAGATAGCTGGCAGCAGGAACATGTTCCACTCAGCGGGGCGGCTAGCAGCCAATTTCCTCAAGATGCCTACTAAGGTCTCATTAACTCTCTCTACCATTTCATTTGACTCTGAGTAGTAGGGTGTTAAAAATACTCCTCAGATTCCCAAAAGTTCATTAAGCTTGGTCACCACGTGGGAAGTAAAGTTGGTGCCATTGTCAGTGAGGATAACTTGGGGGCAACCATGACGTAATATGATCTGTTCAAGTAGGAATTTTGCAGTAGTGTTAGCACCTAAGTTGCGCACTGCTTTTGCTTTCAACCATTTGGTCAAGTGGTCTATTGCAACAATGATGTATCTAGTGCAATAGTTGCTGACTGGCAAGGGTCCTACAACATCAATTGAGACGGTGTGCCAAGCAAAGTTAGGCAAAGCTAAGTGGTAGGATGTTGACTTTTTGAACGGCTTTTCCCCTTGGCATTCTTTACAGCAGCTCAGCGTTTCTTGTACGTCAAAGGCCATAGATTCCCAGAAGTATGTGGTTTTTAGTTGTGCAAGTGTCTTCTGGAAGGCGCCATGCCCTATTGCCTTATGATTGCAAACTATTAGATCAGCCTATTCTTATGGTCTGGGAATTATTCTTATTCCTTCTAAAGTGTGTTTCAATATGCACTCATTCTTAATTTTGGTGTCTTCTAGCAGCCTATCTAGTGTGTGCTGGACTTCTGCAGGCTTGTCCTGGTAGTTGCCTGCCAGCATCTTATTGTAAAGTAGATCAGAGACATCATCCAGGTGGGCTACCGTTGGTAGCCAAGATAGTCCATCCACATTCTGATGTTTGACACCTGCTCTATGTGATATTTCAAAGTTGTAGGCCTGGAGCTTTAGGGCCCATTATGCTAGGCGCCCTTCAGGTTCTTTCAAGTTCTGGAGCCAGCGTAATGATGCATGATATGTGATTACTTTGAAGTGAACACCATGTAAGTATACACAAAATTGTTTGTATGCATATATCACTGCCAGGCACTCCCATTCAGTCACGGTATAGTTATGCTCATGGACGTTCAGAGTTCTGTTTCAGTAGGCTACAGGGTTTTTTCATCATTGGAATCCATCTGGGAAAGCACACCACTCACTGCAGTCAGTGAGGCATCTGTTTGAACAATGAACTCACGGCTGAAGTCTGGGTATTGCAGGATTGGTTTGTTCATGAGACTCAAGCATAGGATGTCAAAGGCTTGTTGACAGGCTGGGGTCCAGTAAAATTGCACATCACTCTTCAGCAAATGGAAGAGGGCCTCCCCCTTCCTTGAGAAGTCCTTGATAAAGCGTTGATAATAACCAATCATGCCCAGAAACACCTGGACATCTTGTTTGTTAGACGGCACTTTCATTTTCTCTATGTTCTCAACTTTGGCTGTCTGGGGCTGTAATCCTTCAGCGTCAACCACAAAGCCAAGGTATTCAAGCTGATCCTTAAAGAAGTTACACATCCTGGGTTTGAACTTAAGGTTAGCGGCTGCTAGGCACCAAAAAACTTCCTCGAGGTGTTGAAGGTGATCAGAGAGTGTCCGTGAAAAGACATTGATGTTGTCCAGATAGACTAAAACACAGCTCAGCTTGAGATCATGAAGCATATCATCCATGGCACGTTGAAATGTGGCAGGTGCATTGCGCAGTCCTTGTGGCATTTGGGTAGGTTGAAAAAGACCTTGACTAGTGATGATGGCGCATTTTCTTGCTCCTTGGGAGGCAATTCAATCTGCCAATATCCAGATATTAGATCCATTGCAGAGAAGAACTTAGCGCCTCCCAGGCAGTCAAGCACATCATCAATATGTGAGAGGGGATAGGAGTCCTTCTTAGTGATGTTATTGAGCTTGTAATAGTCAATGACAACACAATTGCTCCCATCTTTCTTCTTGACTATGAGTACTGGGGACAACCATGGGCTCTTGGATGGGACAAGTAGACCTAATTGAACCAGCTTTTCTATTTTCTCATCTACTGCGGCGTCAGAGGCACAAGAACTTTGTATGGGACAAAGACAGATAGGGCATTCCTTGCCTGTGTCAATGTGGTGGAGTGTGTTACGTGCACACCCAAGATTGAAGTCATCCTTGGCAACTTCTCCTTGTATTTCTCAAAAAGGGCAAGGGCTGCGTCCTGTTGGGCAACAGTGAGTCCTTGTAGTTGCTCTTGTGGGATGATGGTGCATACAGCAGGTGGTATTACTTCTTCTGAGGGGAGGCCAAACTCATCCAGAGTGCCAAAATTGTGTATCTCCATCACCTCTTCTACCGGTAATAGATGCAAGTATGCTACCACTTGATGGCGTTTTACCTCAACAGGAGAGTGATTGAGGTTGGCAAGTAACACCTTTATGGGCCCATAGTTAAGTAGCACAATGCCAGGTGCAACCAAGGATTCTAGCCTAGAGCAATTCTGGGGGTTTATATTTCCCTGAAAAGCCCTTGAGGGATTTGTAAATCTAATCCAATATCTATTAGCACCTGATGTCCAGCCAGGATAGTGTAAGAAGAGTTGGCGCGCAATGGCAGACCCTTATATTATTCAACTTGGGTGGGCAGATGTTTAACCTGACGCCCCAATTTACAATACTTGACTGGGATGACACCGTTGCAATATGCAAGGTTAACATAGGGAGTGGTTTGGCTACCCATTGATGGGTTTGTTCAGTTGTAATACAGCATAATTGCCTGCCCCAATATTTCAAGGACATTGTCCTCAAGGTCAGTCTTTACTCCATACTGTTGCATGAACAAGGTCCCAATCAAGATATTGTAGTTCTCATTGGGTAGCACTATAGCTGGGGCAGAGACCGCCAGAGAGCCAAAGCGTAAGGGGAGCGCACTATACACTCCTTGGGCGGTGGTACAGTCTAGTCCAGCTGTAACTTATGGTTTCTTGTGATCAATATCTGGAGCAAGCCCCATTTGCTGTACTAACTTGGAGGACACTATATTTATAGGGGCCCCAGTGTCAATGATAGCTTGCACTTTGAGTTTATTCACAAAAATATCAGTGTAAGTGCACTCAGAATAAGAAGAACCAAGATTGTTTACTAAGTGAATGTCTAAATTGTTGGCAGTGGAGAGGAATTTGACAATACTGTCACATAGTTTGGGGTAGTGACATTTCATTGTCTCCATGGGGAGGGCCACATTGACACCCCTAAAAGGGGTGGCATCACCTGAGTGTTGAGGTTCCGTATCAGGCGCGTTGTCTAATAACTGGCAAGCGTAAGGCTTGGACATTTCCTTAGTGGCCTCTTGAGAGGCCTGAACCTTGGAGCGGGTCTGTACCATGTGCACATTGTCAACAAGGACCTGATGGAGCAAATTTCCAGAGAACCTGGTGTCAGGCGTAAAGAGTAGGTCAGGTGGAACGTTTGTGGATTGCGTGGATGTAGAGAGCTCCTCCTCTACTCCACGTTGACTTTTCCCTGCACTTCAGGTTCCAAGGGGGCAGCGTGTGTATACCCATCTTTGAGTTGCAACTGGAGGCTTAATGGCCCTTTCAGTTGCAGCAGTGACAGATTACCTTAGTGATGTCAGGTTTTGACAGGGACTTATTGTTGATGGGAGCCTCTGAGCGTCCTGGGTAGCTGGAGACTGGGCATGGCTTTGATCCAGTGTTGGGGGGTCTGAAAGTGTCACCACACTGGCGTAAGTAGCGTACCATGCCGTCTAGGGTGAAGTTGTCCTGGAAAGCTGGCATGAGAGTTTGGTAAAGGGCTTTGTAGGGCTTTACTGCGGCACATAAAGCTATATGGGCGTCATGCACAGTCAGTGACCCTGAGCCAGTGAGGATCTGCGCCTCAAGATAGAAACAGTTGGCAAAGTCAGCAATTGTCTCATCTTTCCTGAAACTAATCATCAAGAACTCATTCTTCCTCTCAGTAACCCAAGCAATGCTACCAAATTTGTATAAGAGCGTGTTCTTTGCCGCTGCATACAACCAATTGTGTTTGGGCATGTGTAGGATGATTAGATCAGTACTAGCTGCATCCAATTGATTGAGTAGTGTAGTGGCCTTGTCTTGGTTGTTGGCCCCGTACATAGACATCTCAAAAAGACTGATGAAGGTGTGTACATTGCCCTTAGGATTAAACTTGGGCAAGTTCATTGGCTTGAATTGCGTAGGGGTTTTGTCCTGGGGACAACAGCAAGAGAGAGACTCTTTACGGCGGCTTCAGTCAAAGAAGTTGGTGCAAGAGCTCCCAGCTGGGCCAGTCTCCCTGGGGGCTTATGGGGTATCAACAGGCGTGGGAGGGATGGCAAAGACTTGTGGGAGGCTTCGGCGGCCTGAGGAGGATGAGGTAGCCCTGTTGTTGTATACTGAACTGGAAGTGGGCTGTAGTGTGGCGCTTTCCCCAGAAGGCATTGCAGAGAGGCCAGGTCCTCCCAAGTCTTGGCCAGTGCAGCGGCATCTGGTGTCCACCAGCTTGACCCAAGTATCTGCTATCTCTATCTCTGCATTTTGGAGGGAAGAGCAAAGGCGCTCAATAAGCCTAGCACACTGGACCATTCCTTTGCGGAAGTCTTCTAAGGCTGCACGCTGGGAGGCAGAGCGCTTGTCATGTCCTCTCAGTTCAGCTCGTAATTCCTCAAGCTTGGCCTTAAGGGAGGCAATACTCTGCTCTCCTTTGTCATATACTTGCTTCATTTCCCGGAACATCTCATTATTTGTGGCCGAAATATCCTCTACTTGTTGCTATACTTGGTTAAGTTCAGGACGGCAGTGGCTCTCAGTGGTTGAGTCCTTTACAAATTGGGATGAGAACTCCTGGCGTAGCTGGGAGACCTCCTCTCAAATGATTTCCTTGATATGGTTGTCATATTGTATGAAGTTGTCTCAAAGTGCCAGAACCTTGGCAGCATTAGCAATATTACTGGACTCCTCATTCTCCTGCCAAACAAGGTGTCACACCTTGTTTATATTGTCAGTATTGTTGGCAACCTTCTTGTTCAGGTCACTCAGACAACTACCTTGTTGCTCCAGGGATATGTCATGCTTGCCAAGAAGGTCATCCATGTTGCTCTTGGTTATGTGAGCCCCTGCTACATACTGTTCAATGGCTATGGTGCGGCAGGTAACGTCCCAGGCCCAGATGGGTACCAACCCAAAATTCTTCAGAGTCAATTCTATGATATGGACCAAGCGGCTATTTAGCTGGTGGGCGAGGTCCTCCAGATGGCAGGCCAGGGTGGCTTGGTTTTCCTTGTTGGCTTGAGTGTAAGCTCATATCTCCTTGAAACCAGAGTCCAACTGTTGTACTAGCCAGTCCTGGTAATGGTGTTGGCGCTCCACATACGTAACCAGGTCTCAAAGCTCCAAATGATGTCAGGCTTGTACTCCCAGTAGTTGATGTAGCGCGGGGTGGAAAAATTCTTGTAGATAGTTGGTTGCCCTCTTGAGAGTGGGGAAACGTTTGAGGCTCCCTTTGCCAGTTGCCAGATAATTATAAAATATGGCCATGAGGCTTTGAGCCTTGGGATGTTGGTGGAAGAGGGACAACTGGGTGTTGGTGGGCTCCTGGCTAAGCTGATATCCAAGGAAAAGTCCAGAGGCCACTGATACCAGGTCTTGGCAATTGAACAGGGTAAGGCATGCCAGAGGTACCACAGGAACTCTAGTGTATTGGCAGGAAGGAAGTACAGGTAGTTCTTCTATGTTGATCACATCCTCCTGCTGACTGAAAAGCTGGTTTTTCTCAACGTTGCTGGTTTCCATTACTAGTAACGTTTCCCAAATCCAGTTAGGTCTTTGGGGATAGAAAGAGGTGCATCAGAATTGGAGGACAAAGGTTGGTCAGAGTGTGTGGTGCCCCTGTAGTGAGCACCACTTGTTGAAAGTTGGCGTACACTGGCAGATTCAACAGAAGAATTAGGAAGCAGGGGCACACACTCACTATGTGCCTTCAAATGTGAAGATTCAGAAGATATTGACCAATTTAGATTGTAGTAGTTAATTTTATTGGGTCCTATACAAGTAGGTTCAAATTTCTGCCTCTTGGCGTTTACAAACCAACACCTTATATAGGGGTATTCTCACATTAATAATCACCAGTCACTGGGAATGTCTTCTAGGACATTCCAGCGCACTGTAGAGTCTGGGCTGGGTTAGCAGAAAAAGGGATAACCTTCTATTTTAGAGCACAATCCTGCAATGCCTAGCACAAGGACACCCTCTGCTAGCACATTAATCAGTGATCCTTTTTAAGATATTCAATCACTTCCATCTATAGTTCTTAACAGGGATTCAAACAGGCCATTTGAATTGACCCTGGCGTCTTGACGTTATTTTCTATCCAAGCTGGCGCCTTGGTGCTCAATGTTAATTATTGCGGTGCTCTGGCGCTTGCAATTAATTGTGTTGGCACCTCAGCGCTTGATGTAAATTATTGCGGAGCTCTGGCGCTTGCAAATAATTTTACTGGCATCCTGGTGCTTGATGTAAACTAGAGTGGCGCTCTGGCGCCAAGAATATTTAATCCTGGCGCCGTGGCGCTTGTTATTTAAAGTGGCGGCGGCGTGGCGCAATATTCCTTGGCAACAACGTCATGGTCCACTAATCATGTATTTAATATATGATAGGTTGACACTAATTTCCAGAAGGGTAATTGATTGGCCCTAGTTAAATTTCCATAACCGCCTAATGAATTAAGCTTTCCACAATCCCTGGTCAAAAATTCTTCACAAATAGGCTAGCTAGTCAAAGAAGTAGTTGCTGAACCTAATGGCCTGGGGTGCTTAGGAAGTGGAGCCAATTTAAGATGAAATAAAATCCTAAGCTCATCACTTGAAGAATTGAAGAGCAAAATATTACTAGGTGTACCAGCACACAGAAGGATATTTGGAGAGACACCAGCCAGTGTCCTATACCATTATTAAAATTCTAGGTGCCTAGGCAACCAATTATCATTGTTTTAGGGATTGAAGCCCAGAAAAATGTCAAGAGGGCCCACAAAACATTTCCCCAAGAAATTTTTCTACAGTAGTAAGATTAAAAAACACACATAAAAACATTTCCCAGTCGTTCTGCTATGGATGAAAATACTACCTCAGCTCCAGGAAATGACTTCTAGGGTGCTCTGATACAGGGGCAAAGTATTTTCTAACTTCAGAGAAACATCTGAAGGCCAGAAAGGCATACCAACTTCAAACAACAACACTCTAACACCCCATCAGCAATCTACTGCTTCCCTTTTAGAGATCAGTAAAGCTGGGAAGAAATCTGTAAAGCACTGTAAGATGGTTGACAGAGGACCTTTGGTTTATTCTGAGGCTTTCTATCTGATGCCAGTTGTTGATAGGAAATCCTGAAGCTTAATAAAATGATAAATACACATCAGGGGAATTTTTTAAGGCTTTTAGTAAGGTAAGACTGAAAGCTAATTCTATGGTAGAGAGAAGGGTGCAAAGAATTTTTTAAGCTTTTAGAAGAAAAACACTAAAGGGAAAGCCCTTAAACAAGAGACTATATATCAAAGATTGGACAGTGTGACTAGAGGGCTATTCAGACACATGTAAAAGCTATTAGAAGGACACCAAAGCTTGCCATCAATAATTATTGACAGTGCAAGGAAAATACATAAGCACAGCTTGGAAAAACTGTAAAGCAATAGTTCAGCAGTGCAACAGTACAGCATGCTAGTACAAAATGTTTCTAAGGGAAGCTTCCTTCTGTGGCAACAAATATTTTCATCACATCCAAAAGATAGTCCTTTTTTCATATAGATGATTTCCCTAGTTTCTAATCCCCCAATTCTAATCAAGTGGATCAGTGTGGACCATGTTGCAGAGAGATAGAGCATAACCAAGCACTAGATGAAGAGCAGTTAAGGAGAAAGAAAGGGTTGAAGCTTTTTCCAAGCGGCCAAGGATTTCTTCAAAGAGATTTCATAGTGTTATTCCAGGAGCTATACAAGCCCCATAACAGTCTCACACTGGCAGATATTTTCAAAGAAACTGGGCCAATCCCCTGGCAAAGTTACCCACAAGAGATCCTGAATTTCTCAACCTGGCTTCCCCACTGCTCAAAGCCAAATGCAGAAGTCAGCTTGTGTTCCCAAACAGGGTAACAAGAACTTGTGAAAATCCTGACTTTATGGACAGCTCTATTTGGCGCTTGAATTATTATAAGGATCAAGCCACCCCTGTTCAATCCAATTGATTGATCATCCCAATCCTGTTCCTCTTAAAACACCCCCAAAACTATAAAAGCAATACATCAATAAATATAATTATCTGGGTTCCAAACATTTTCCCTTGTATCTTGCTAATACAGCACAGTTACAACAATACCATGGTGCATGCAGAAGATGCCAGGATGATTTTCGAGAAGGGGCTGTGAAATCTTCATGCCTTCTAACCCATTGAAATCTCCTTTCCCCAGAGCTAGCCCACCTGAAGAATGCCGCCCCAAACCAGCTGGACCCCAGGGTTGGCCCAGAAAACATCTGGATAGTGAGAGAGGGGGCTAAACTAACTAAGTTTGTCTCCTCTTCTGGCAAGATAAACCACCAGGACCCCACTCAGTAAAATATAAGGACATCAGCTCTAGGAGGACCAGAGAGAGAACACCAGGACAGTTGGGGAAATTAAGCATTCAGTCCCATCAACATAAGACCAGTGAGCAACCACGGCACCCAAGAGAGAGCATGATTTGGAACCTCTGGTGCCTTCAGGGGGTAGGCGTTTTACTCTTCAGTTAAGGGAGAGGGGAAGGAGGTGCTTCCTCCACAACATAAGAGAACAAGACAGGAACAGCTGAGTATAGGTTCAGGTTGTTGCAAGTCAAACTCTTGACCAGCGCCTCTACCAAGACAAGGAAAGAGGCAGGTAGGTGTAAGAGGCTAGAGGGGTTTTCACCCACAAGGCAAGCTGAGGAGGAAAGACGGCCCCAAAGGTCCAGGGAGGTTGACCAAAGAAGTAACAGAAATGAGTTCAGAGAAACCACAACAAATTTAAAGACTGGGAGGATCATTTTTGTAAACTCCAAAGAATTTGGTGTCCAAAGTGATACTTGCAGGCCCTTTTTGTGATATGAACTTGGGAAATCAGGGCCGCCAAGGAGAGGGACACAAGCAGAAACAGGTCAGATGACTTTGGATGACTTGTGGGCAGTTGCGGCTGGCTTTAAAGTTACATTCAAACAGAGCAGGGTTGAAAACAAGCAAAAGTAATGAAAATAGAATATAAAAGTAAGTTTTTATAATAGCTATTAACTTAATTTTTAGTTCCAAACTAAGATTTTGAAAGCAAAAGTGGTTTAAACAATCACTATAGGCTGGCGCTTCTTTCCTAGGTTTTAAGAAGACCACCAGGTTTGAATAGGGCTGTTTAAAGGTAACATGTATTAAAGAAATGACTAACACTTTTAAAATCTCAAGGCAAACTCAAAAAACAGAGTCTGGGACTTTCCAAATAATGAAATGATGCACCAAAGACTCTAGATTTTTTAAGGATATCAGAGAATCAACAAGCAGGGGACTTTCAGTCCCCTGGCTATGTTTAAAGGAATGTGTTACCAAGTAGTCTGTCACATGACCACCTAACCAAAATATAATTGGCCAGAAGAGAAATTTTGCTGACTTAAGTCAGGGAAGCTGGAAAGTTTCAAACCATATTCTGGGGTACCATCTGATTGGCTGGAGTTGGCTCCAGACATTTGTGAACCATTTGGCTTTGAGGAAACCAATATGGGGCAATTTGATTGGGAAGTTCTGATACTCTTCAATAACAATCAACACCAGGATAATAAACAGTCCAAATTAATCAGGGGTTTCTCAATGGATAAAGCAGTGAAGGCTGGAGAATACACAGAGTATACCACTACAAATATTTCATTCACAGTGTGAGTCAAATTGTTGAGTGAATTGAGTGGTTTAGCTGGACTTTGAGTTGTTTTTTTGTACGGCAGGGGGGGGGGAACTGTCCTATCCAAGGCCAAAGGGTGCAGTAAATTTACATGGATGGCCTCTGAAGAGAAGGTACACTGCAAGTGAACATTCTATTCCTTTACTGGATGATGTCCTGGTGGCTTATTCCTCTGGGGTGATGGTCAGGCTTTTTAAGCTTATCCCCTCTCATAAATATGTCATGATTCAATACAGTAGTTTTAAAAGCTATGGCAACAACCAAAAATACTTCAGATTTAAACAAAATGATTTCAGATTTAAGAAAAATCCAACTTTTGGGTAAAAATATACACTCTGTTAACAGGGTTTATTGGCGTTAATGGGCAAAATGAGTCAACACAGCAACAAAGGGCTCACACGCAAAGCAAAACTATTCAAAATACAATCTGAAATACATTGATTCACAAAAAATGGTGTGAGTTGACTTTCAGTGTACATATGTTTACTACGTGAAATGGTGACAAAATACACCCAAGCAAGGTGAGTCAAAACTCAATCCAAAAACAAAACACAGTAGCAACTAACTATGTAAACAAAATCACTCACTCAGTGTGTGCAATGGATTGTAATCATGAATGACACCAAGGTATCTAAAATAAGACACTAGATCTGAAACATAAATTTTAAAAAAATTGTGTTGGGTGTTTGAATTTGGCAGTAAAATCTGGGAAAAGGATTGAAATTATTTCAGGTATTCTAAAATGGGCATTGTAACACCAAAAACAACTAATTAAGAAATAAAAAATCTATAATTTGGATTTTGGGTGTGAAAAACTCTAATTAAATATCCATATTCAGATAAGAGCAAAAAATAAAATTACGGAGTAACTTAATTGAAATTCATTTAATATTTTATAAAATTTTAAAATGGAAGGAACACAACACCAGAGTACTAATGCACCTGTTGTACACTGCAGTTGCAATTGCCACGCAGGTCAAAGAATAGAGTTAGTGCAACCCAAGTGCCTACTCAAGGAGGAGACAGGAGAGGAGAGTTCCATAGTGACGCTGTACTGACACAACCGGTTCAAGGAGCACAAGCTGCTAGGGTGAGGAGCATAAACCCTTGGGTCCCCAAGCTGACCCAGAAGCCCACCAAGGTCACCACTGCAAAGAAAGTTAGAAACAAGGAGGTAGAACTTACTTTGTATGTGTTTGACGTTGTGTACTGGCAAGAGTTGGTCCCATCATCCATGCTGGAGAAGGTGAAGCCTGTACTTGATCCTAGCTACAAGCCCTACATCAGTGATGGAAATCAGGAAGAGGACAAGGACTCTGAGTTCTTCAGAACTGATGAGGGACAGTTGATGTTGAAGAAATTTGCTGTGTTTTACACCAAGGTGCCCATGCCCTGTGTTGTGCCCAATGCCAACAAGTCAATCCCCACTGCTAAAAAGCCTGCCCAGAAGTGCATCCCTAACATTAAACGCATCATCCTGCTTAAGCTAATACATGAATTGGGCAATTACAAGGCAGCTGCAGCCCTTGTTGGAGTGGATCCCAAGTACGCCTCCAAGACCTTCAACAAGTTCATTAACACAGGTTGAGTCCTTGCCACAAAGAAATCCTTACGTGTGTCAACCATGCTCACCAAGAAGCACAAATGGGCAATCTGCTAGTGGATCACCTGGGACTGCCATCTTGAACTTGCAAATATACAGGCAACAGTCAAGTCCACTTTTGGGGTTGAGGCTTTCATTTCCTTTTACTACCATCTGCTGAAAAAGATGCACTTTTCCTGGAAAAATCTTGGGGTATCTCCGTAAAATTGGAATAGCCCAATCAACATTGAGACCCAGAAAAACTACACAGAGGCGTACACTACCCTTAAAGCCAAGGGGACAGTCAAATTTTACTATATTGACAAATTGGCATTTGCCTTGTCTATGCGCAATGCATATGGCTATGTCCCCAAAGGATCAAATGACAGGATGGCTTGTGTGCTGCAGTCCACGCCACAGTCTATTTAATGGTGGCTCTCCTTGGTCCAAAGGGGGTTGAGCTATACCAAATGATTTTAGGATCTCACAATAGCCAGACCTTTCTATTATTTCTCCAATTGGGTCATTATTTGTTAGATTAAGCCAAGGCGCCAGCTTAAGCATTTCAAAGCCTTTTAACTTCTTTGGTATCATTTAAGTCATAAACTTATGTTTTTTGAACATTAGTATAATGCTTAGTTTACTGAAGAAAAGTTTAATAGTGTAAAATATACAAATAATAGAAATAAATCTTATTTCTATTAGCTGTATTTTTTGCTAAAACCCTTTTTTCTATTTTAATAAGCCAAGAATTAAATATATGAGTTGCATGGGAGAGTAATAGCAGCCCCAAAGCTATAATTGCTATTACCCTATCTTTGGCTCATATAATTAATTTCTTAGTTATTTTTAGAAAAAAAAGTTGTTGTATTTAAAAGGCTATTTACCCTATCTGAAATATAAGTTTTTTTTATGCGTCCAACTTCATGAACATGTCCTACTAATCCTTTAGTAGTATCAGCTCTTTTTGTTTCTCTGTCATCTGTGCAGAACTTTGCACAATAATTTATTTTGGAGTACTCCTTAACATCCTCAAATGTCAAAGGTGAAACATACAGCTCACCATCTTTCATTAAATATGAAAGATTAACATAAAATGCTTTGACTTCAAGCCAGCTTTTTTTAGGCCTAGATTTTCTATCATAGATGTGAAAAAAGATTTTTTGGGAAACATCTGAATTATTTACAAGTGTCTCATATAGACCCTTTCTTTCTTCCTCTCTCTCAAAAACCATTTTGAGATCATTTATATTTTTTATATACATCTCATTTTCCTTTTGTTTAAATATTTTAGATAATACACCAAAATGACCATCAACAATACTTTTGCCATGACACTCAACAAATCTATTAAACTTAATTGTTCCTTTTATAATTTTAGGTACCTCTTTAAAAAGATAATATAAGAATTCATAAGATCTGAAATGATTACCATTATCAGCCCAAACTTTAATATTTTTAATATTCTTAAATTTATTATTTTTAAGCAGACTTATCAAACACTGACCTGAAAAAAAAGAGTCATGAGATAAAATTTCAGATAAAAAGTCATGATACTCATATTTAATTTTCTCATTTTCTTTAAAAGCAATTGCAAATCCTAATAAAGAAATAGGTATTTTCTCATAAAAACAATTATTTGTCTCTATAGGACCCCCACCTATTTTAAAGTTTTCTTTATAGTCTATTACTATAACACATGAATTATTATCAAGATTATTTATATCACTAATATATTCTTTATTTTGATGCTTATAAAACTTTCCATGTAGGTCAATAGATTCTAAATTTTCTTTAATAGATTTAGGCAATGTCAACTTCTTTATACTCAAATCCTTTTTCTTCATTTCTAATGATTTTTTTAAGTTGCAAATGTTACACATATCAGTTTGCTTTTTGCTTTTAATTATATTATTACAAATAAGCTTATAAAAAGTGGAAAGTGAAATAGAAATATTGTTTTTTATTTTCATATCTTCATAAATTTCTTTTTTTTTCAATAATGAGAATTTATTTTAGTTGAGTATTCACTCAACCCTTTTTATAATTCTTCATAAATCAATCCAGGGGATTTTTTAGTGAATTGGCTAGTTGGAAATGAATTTTTTAATGTATGTTTTAAAATATTTTTTATGTTTTCTTTCTTTACTGAATCATTTTTTCCTTTTTTATTTTTTGAATTTAATGATGCTTTTTTAGCATTTTTTATTTTTTTAGAATATGAATACTCATTTTTTGTCATTTTAAATCCACAATCCCAAAGCTCTTTCAGACTGTAGCTTGATGTAACCAATGCTCTTAGGGAAGGAAGGTGCTTGGCAGGGGACTCTGACATCAATTCCTTTAGGTTGTTAAGGAAATCATCTGTCTTAGAATTTTGTATGACAGGTAAGAAGGTACTTTTTCCAAACTCTGTTTTTAATAAGAAATGCTCAACAAAGCTGTTAAGATCACTGCCAGCAGTAAAAAGGAATGCTTGTTTAAGCATAGAGATTCTTTCTCTCTTAGTAGAAGCCCCCAGTGAGAAGAAGGGTGTCATCTGAGGTGCAAACTTGATAGGTTCCATAATGATAGTGGTTTGGTTCCTTGGCTTGGTTCAGGCAGTTCTTGCTTGGAAATAGATGTGCAGTTATCAGAGAGGAGTAAAGGTGTAGATTGTAAAGTAAATTTCTGTAAAGTTGAGCTGTTTAAATACCATGTTAGCTGAGCTTTTGCACTACAGGCATAAATCCCCAACTGATCTCCTTAATTTATCAATATCACCCCTGAAGTCTGATATCATTGTTTATTTACCCCTTTTTTTTATTCTGGTTAACTGTTGATATTTCCGCGAATAGTACTTCAATCTCACTCAAACTAGTATCATTAGAAAGCCCTTAATCTCACCTTTCAGAATTGTGCTGCAACTTTATATTTCAATACCAATTTAGTATCTTGAAGTGGCTTTGAATGTAAGCTTATAAAATTATTATTTGAAATAAAATATGCTAATTAACTCTTAAAGTATGATATTTTAATCAGTAAACTAAATTTAAAGTATAAATCATTATTTAGCTTACTTTTAGTAACCAACTCAAAAAACTTTTTTTAAATAAACTTAAGTTTATTATAACCTTTAACAGTTCTTAAAAAATGAACTTTATATATTTTTTTAATCTATCAAAACAAAAATGTTTTTCTAATCACATATAAATATTTGCTTGTATAATTAAACTTGTATCTTATTTTTATAGATACAATGACTAAGATCATTTTCCATTTAGTTCAGGTAAATTTTAACCTTTATAAAATTTAATTAAATAAAGCAAGATTTTGATACATTCTTTTTTATGTTTGAATTTTTTATACATATTATCTCTAGCATACAGTATAAAAATATAATTTTATTAAATAGTTGTATAAAGCTATTTTATTAATATTAAATACTTAAAATTTTGAAAAGAAAAACTTTTACTCTCTCATAAGTTCTTATTATATATTTTCTATAAAATCTAACTTAAGAATAAATTACTTATGCTAAATGAGATCACTGAAATTTCAGTAAAAGTTCAGTTTTAATTTTAGTTTTAGTTTTTTTTTAACTTTTTACTAGATTTTTTTAAAAAAATCCAAAATTATTTAATATTTATTAAATATGCAAAAAAGCTATCTGCCCTCTTTTTAAAAAGAGGGACTCAAAAATTATTATATTTTAAATTAAATATTTTAAAAAAGCTAAGATTTTAGGCAACAATTTGATTTCCAACAAAAAGCATCATATCAGTTTTTATTGTATTTTTAGGTTGCTCTTTTTAGAATGATGTCATTTTGTACTAATCAGCTTTCAAGAAATAATGGCATATGAAATAAGATTATTACTAGCTTTTAATACAGTTTAATTTAGCTGTAAGTAGAAAATGATTAATTTAATATAGGTTTTTATATTATAAGAATTAAATAAGATTTATTTTGATAAAATTATTGTAATTATTTAAATTTATTGATAAGAAAATTAAAACAAAATTTTAAAGTTTTAAGTAGCACAGTTAATAGGAAACAGATTAATCTAACAAATAATGACCCAATTGGTCCAGGAGCACCTGAGGCGCACAAGCCCTGGCTTCACCAACGTCATTGTGTTGGACAAGGTTGGTCTCCACAAAGTGGCTGACATTCTTGAGAGTTTCCCAATGATTGACACCAGCATCACTGTGGGGCCCCAGCAATTGGCCACAGCAAATTTGCGCCTTCTTTTCCTCCCAGCCTATTTGCCCTTCTTAAATCCTATCAAGGAAGACTTTGGGTGGCTCAAGCAAGTTGTCAAGCAAGGAACCCTAACTGGGATCAAAGACCTGTTTAATTTGCTGCAGGCCAGGATCCACAACCTCCCAGCTGATACTGTGGCCAAATTCTATGGCCACACTGATTTTTTTCATCCCCGCTTGCCTTGCCAAACAGCCAATCAATTAAAGGCTTAGCTTGTCTGACTTTTTTATATTCTCTAATTTACTATTCAAGATTTATTAATTATCATTTTATATTTAGATGTTTCCAAGCCCACAATCACATTCAGCAGGACAATCAATGAAGGTTAGTAATTTATTTACTTATAATCATTTTTTATTGTGTCATCTAAGGGTATCCCAAACACTTGATTCTGGATTACACAAACACATTAATATCACTTTTGGCAGATAAATATAAAAATCAAATTAAAAAAGTTAAATGTAAAGTGTACAAATTAGAAGTTGATTTTATTGACATATATTATTATGCTTTTATTAAGACCTTCTCTGGGATATACTTTGCAAATCTTGTTTGCTAAAATAATATTAGAAAATTTTATTATAATAAAAATAATATGAATTGTAATGAAATTTATTAAAAGAGAGAATTTATTAAGAGCGCCTGTAGTGAGTTCTTCTGTATGTACCCACCCCGCAAGGGAGGTGGCGCACAACCTCCACTGCCACACTGTGGACGGTGGATACACCCTTATTAAAATAGTCATGGCTAGTAAAAGGGAGTAGGGTCAGGTGCAAATAGAGGAGCAACTTCTCTGGTGGGGCTGCAAACCCATAGATACCAGCCAGGACCAGGGCGTCCTGGATGATATGATTCACTGAGTCATACCTGGGAGGACCTTTTTTCCGTCCAGGGAGAGCCTGGCCTTGTCAATTCCTAGGAGGACCCCATCAAGATCCTCCACACTGGCGCCTATTCTGAAGTAGAATAGATACCCCAGGTAAACCACCAGATGAAGCTTTTGCTAGGCAAAGGCTTCCATAAACTTGCACAATTTATTAAAAACTGCACTGATCTTCTTTTCATGCTTGGTCTTCACAAAGGTCAGCTCCATAGCTGCAGGGACCCCCGTCTTGTTGGCACTCCATGCCAGCCCAAAGTCTGCCAAGAGAATTTTGGTTTTCTTGACAGCTGTTGCGTCTGCAACAGCCAAAATCCCACCACACTCCCAAAGTTGTCCAGAAGGTAAGATATTGTGTGCTCAAAGGGGTAGCAGAAGCAAACAGCTGTATGGGCCTGGCCCATCTCTAGTACATTCTTGAATGGGAGAGTCTCCAGGACGTCCCAAACAAGCTCAATGAACTTTACACAGTAAACTCCATTGAGGACCACCAGGTCAATGCAGACCAATTGGGCATCTTTGTAGGCAGTAACTGCCCACTTGGATGCCCCCTTGGCATGTGTAAGTTCAGTCAACGCCTCCTGCAACATCAGAAAGGACCCATGGACCCTGTCTTCAAGCTCCTGCAAGACAGGGGGGAAAACAGATTTTTTTGCCACATGTGTTGAGCAACTTGTGTTATTGCTGGTATGTTCAAAGCTACAGATAGATGTTAGCCTTGCCAATGTACTCTACCTAATCCTATGCAAGAGCACTAAAGACTACAATAAAATAGAACTTTGAAGATAATTACGTTTATTGAAGCTGGAGTACAATCTAGCCAGCAGCTGCAATCTATCCAGGTGTAACTAAGAACTTTTTTTCATCCTTTCAGGTGTCTGTATCAATATATACTGCTTCAACTCTTGTTCTTGTTCTTTCAGACGTTCATAGTGGCTACCTTTGCAATAGGTCCATCTTTGCTAGCTACGCCTATCCTGACTGGCTGTCCTTGGCACATGTGTTGCTACTGGCCTTTGCAGGCGTACATGGTACTTTAGCTACAGCCTACGCTCTTCTTGAGCTAGCCTACTATCATTTATTGCTTGGCTGTATCTTACACGCATATTATTGCACTGGGAAACTACACCATATTTAGTTGACGCTTATAAATGGTCCTTAATCTGTCTTCCAACATTTGAAGGTGGAATTTTGGTATTCCATTTGTAGGGCTTAATCAGTGATCCTTTTCTGGCTGGCAAGTCTTCTGCTTATTAATGCAACAAATTGAATTAGGGATTATACTCCGTATAATGGCAAAACTCAATCCAATAGTGACTCGTGGATTATCCGCCGTGTAATGCTGACCCAAACCAATAAGGAACTTGATTATACACCAAGTAATGCTGATCAAAACTCGGTATTTCTTAGCTATTTGTATATCTCTTGTTTGATATGATCAAACATGCCCATCAGGCTGTGTGGGCTGAGTTGATACAATGTCCAATAGAGTGAAATGAGCAATATACAATTGATGATCTATAGATTACACAGCGTATAATCAATGATAACCACTATATTGGCTAACATTTATACAGCGTATAATAGCCATATCAATTATAATAAAGCAAGTAATATACAGCGTAAAATCACTACACGTTGGGGTGATAATCAGTGATAATACAGTGTATAATTGTTACATCTAATATAATAAAGTAACAATTATACAGTGTATAACTGCTTTAACCACTATAATATATTGGTGATTATATGGCGTATAATTACTATAATTAATATAATATTGACCTAGTGATAATACAGCGTGTAACTGATAAGATCTGCGTGCAATAATTAGCCTGATCATTTGTGTTCAATAAGCCTAATCTCACATTTCCCCCCTCTTGACCATGAATAGGGAGGGTAAGAAGAGAGTTTGACATATGGCTTTTTCAACTCCTTCCTCTCAACTCAGTACCAAAGAAGAGTACCAGGAGTTCCTGGCAACCATGACAGCAGAGCGCCAGCAGGAGTTCAACTTCCAGAGTAAAGAGGCACACCGCCTCCAGTTTTACGGCTGGCGTTCACTGCGTGCTCACAAGAGCAATACTTGTTCAGAGTTGTCTTTAGCTACCACTGTGGTAACCAACCTGTTCCAACGTCCACATAGTCCCATCCTGGAACAAGAAGCTGCACAAGGAAGTTGTTCTCCCTGGTGATTGCGGGTGCCCATTGGGCTTCCTCAGTGGACCCAGAGGCTTGGCAGGCCAGGGCCATTGTTCCCTGCCCCCTACTGTACCCTACATGCCAGATCTGGCCTTTCTAGGTTCTGTGGTACTCACATATGATCCCAATTACGTGGATTTTGAAGTAAATGGCCTGTTCCAAGGCTATGAGCTCCTGAGTGAGTTCCTCTTTGTCCTCCTGTCCCGTAAGCAAGGAGTAGATGTTCACTCCTGTCTTTGTCATGCAGAGAAGTATCACCCTCCAGCTGTTTGTTCTGTTGCCCTCTGGGAGCTGGCTTGGCCTCTAGAGGGGGTCTTGGTAGAGCTGTTGTGCTCTAATTTGGCTTTGAATGCCAAATCTGCACGGGTAATTGACTTTAACCATGCAGCAGTGCAGGTCTGGTCTTGTGCATGGGGTCCTAGTCCCAATTCCACCTGGCAATGGGGACTTTGCCAAGCTGATAACCAGCACAACTGGCTGGCTAACATTCTTAGCGTTACCTTGGAGAGATTGGAGACTGGGGATTCTTCCAGGTATTTCCCTCACATGGCTTTGTTAGGTAACCTATTCCTGGTCCCAAAGCCTTTGCTTCCTTGTGGCTCCTTAGGTCAAATGCAGGCCATCTTGGAGTACTACTGCTGTGAAGTGTTGCATTGCCAACGGGGTCTTCCAGCTGATTATCCCTTGGAGGGGTTCATTGTGGAGTGCTTGGTGTTGGGGGCGTGCTTCCTGATTGAGTGTGGGCTGGGTTGCCTTGCAGATGAGGAGCTGGCCTTGGGTGCACCCATTATGCACTGGGAACAGCTGTCCCCTGAAGCGCAGCATATGTGGCTTTGAAACGTTGTTGTTCTCTACCAGGTGGTGGCCACCCACGCTTTTGGTGACTATGTGGAGGCTACCACCCACAATGTCCCTGAGGAGCCTGAGGAGGAAACTCACCAATAAAGATTTGTAGGACTAAGTCCTCTTTCCATGCAATGCACTTTTTATATTTTATTTTTATATTTATATCTTTTTATATTTTCATATCTTTTATATCTTTTTCCATATTTATATCTCTTTATATTTTCCATGTCATGAATTATATGATGTGCCTATATTACTTATGTTATTTTATTTTATGACAAGTTCAGATAGTGTTTAATTAGGCCCTTCCTTTGGGGTGCATAATGGGCAAAGGAACTTTGCGTGTACGCGGTTGAATATGCCTCCACTATCCTTATCCTTGATGATGTATGCATCAGGTGAGGTCTTCTCTATGATCTCAAAGGGACCTACCCATAGTTTGTCTAGTTTGTGGGATCTACCTGCTCTTCTGGTGTGCAGTATGAAACCCCCTCCCTTACCTCAAAAGAGGGTAATGGGGCCCTATTAGCGGAGTCCCTTTCAAATCTGGCTTAGGTCTTGATAGCTGTGTTAATAAAAGCAGATGTCTGCAATTTGATGAGGGTGTTGGCCAGTTGTCCTAGGTACTGATTGTAGGAAAGTTGTCCAGGATTGCCTGTGGCAAAGTATAGGACAGGCAAAATGGCAGGGTGTTGACCATACATCAGTTGAAAAGGGGACACACCAGTGGTGGAATGCAACAAAATGTTGTATGCAAACACTGCTGCTCCTAAGTATGTTTCCCAAGAGGATGTACACAATGAAGCTAATTTCCGGAGGATCTGGGTTAGGGTACCACTGACACATTCCACCATCCCATTGGTTTCAGGATGGTATGAAGTGGAGAGTACTCCGCGGACTCCCATGAGATTGTTTACTCTCAATATTACTGAGGCCATAAAATTGGTCCCATTATCTGAGAGTAGGAACTGGGGGCAGCCATGGCAAAGTATAATGGCATCCAAGACAAATTTTGCAGTGGAAGGGGCATCTACTTTCCTTAGAGGCCAGGCTTCCACCCACTTAGTTAGGTGATCTATAGCCACTATCACATAACAAAAGCCAGGGCCGCTACGTGGGAGTGGTCCCACTACGTCCATCAAAACAGTATGCCAGGCAAAATGGGGTTGCACCATTTGGTAAGTTGTGCTTTTTTGTAGTGGCTTATTCCCTTGGCACTTGATGCAGCAGTTAATTGTCTCCTGAATGTCAAAATTCATTGCCTCCCAGAAGTAGGTGTGGGACAGGATCTCTTTGGTCTTCCAAAAGGCACCATGACCCGTTGCCTTATGAGCAGCCGTAACAATGCTAGTCTTTTTGGAGGGAGGAGGGAATATGTGTTACTTACCATCCACTAGCTTGTACAGAACACCATTGCATAGTGCTTTATTCTTCCAAAGGTCCTGTAGGATATGCTTTACTTTCTCAGGATTGTTGCTAAACTTCCCAGTCATCATTTTCTGGTACAGCTGATCTGATAATGGGCTCAACAGGACCACAGTGGGTAAACGGGAAAGGCGGTCTGCGTTCTGGTGCTTGCTGCCAGGGCAGTGAAGGATCTTGTAGTCCAAGGCCTGTAGTTTCAACACCCATCAAGCAAGTCAGCCTTCTGGTTCCTTGAGACTCTGGAGCCAAGATAGGGACACATGATCTGTGACCACTGTGAACTGTACGCCATGGATGTAGACCAGAAATTGTTTGCATGTGTAGATGACTGCCAGGAATTTGCGCTCTGTTACTGTATAGTTGCGTTTGTGGATGTTTAGTGTCCTACTGACATAGGCTACAGGGTGTTTGAGTCCCTTGTTGTCAAGTTGGGATAGTACAGCCCCAACTGCAGTAAGTGAGGCATTGGTATGGATCAAAAATGGTCTGTAAAAGTCTGTGTGCATCAGAACAGGGTTGCTTGACAAGACCAAGTGTAACTTGTCAAAGGCATCTTGGCATTGTTTACTCCATACAAAGTCAACTCCCAATTTCAGCAAGTGGAAGAGAGGTTCTCCAATTGCTGCAAAGCGGGGGATGAAACATTGATAATAACCAACCATTCCTAAGAATACTTGTAAGTCACGTTTTGACTCAGGTTGCTTCATCTTAGATATGGCTTTGGTTTTTGCAGGTGTTGTTGGAGCATGGTGAGCAACAATTTTCCCTGGCATCCTGTAACTGGGCTGCATATGGCTTCAAGACTTCAGCCAGGGCAGCCTCTTCTTGCTTGACTTTGCTTTGGGATTGGGTAGTCACTGCATACAGGTTGTTGGCTACAACTATATGGATTGCATCTTTGTGTAGCTCATTGGGACAGTGGTCTTTGGGGCCAGGTTCAATGGGAATGTTGAGGGATTTGGCGGAGGTAGAATTTCCCTCTTCTACTCCACCTTGGCTTTTCCCTTGGTTGTGCTAGCAGAATGGGGTTGTACCACATGCACCTTCTTGGAGTTGGTTGGACACTTTGATTTCCAGTGTCCTGCTGTGTTACAGGCAATTTAGTAAGGGCCCTTCACGTCAGGAGGATGTACAGAGGGCTTAGCGGAGTCCTCTTTCTGAAAGCGTGGTTTCTTGTAGGCTGGCTTAGGCTGCTTGGACTTGGGATAGTTGGGAGGACCAAACGTTTTGGCATGACTACAGAGGCAGTCAACAATTTCTGACACGTCCTTGCCTTTGGCGTAGGCAGGGGTCATTGCTCTATGAAGCTCTTTGTACAGGTGAGTGGCCTTCTTCATTGCAGCGCAGATATTAAAGGTGGAGACCATACCAGAGACAAGGAGCGCCAGCGCATCATGATAGAATTGTTCTGCAGATTCCTGCAGAGTTTTGCCTGGAGCAAACTTTATTGCGCCAAACTCAGACTTCCTGGTGAAGAGGATATCCTCTCCACCAAACTCCTCCAGCACTGCCTGTCTAGCCTCTTGATACGTCCAGTCAGTTGTAGGTAGGTGTGGCATTACTAAGTTGATGCTGATTGCGTCTAATGTGGTGATGAGTGTGGTTGCCTTTTTGTGGTTGCTAAAGCCCCTCATTGCCATCTCAAAGAGTCTCAGGAAGGAATTTACGTTCCCTTGTTTGTCAAATTTTGGGAGGTTCAGAGGTCTGAATTGTTTGTTCACAGCTGTAGGCTCAGTGGGCTGGCGGGGGGAGGCGGTTGACTGCCTATCCGCTGTATAGCTACACCTAGCCCTAGGTGTGGCCTTTGGCGTGAAGAGCTCTCTAGAGGGAAGGGTTGTAAACACCTCAGGAATCCCCCTGTTTGGCTATTCCCCTTCCTCCTCAGAGGTGTCTGCGGCATCTTTATAGTGGTCTGTACGCATTGATGATGATGCCTGTCAGCTGCTTGAGACGCATTTGCAGCCTTTTGTTGCCAGTAGCTGGATCTGAGCTTCCATTCTAGCCAGGCAGTTGTGGACATTGTTGTTGTCTATCTTCCAGCTTTTCTGACAGAGCTCAGACTCTAAGCTTGTGGTGGTTTTAGAGAGGCGTGATACAGCGTCTCTCAGGGTCAGCTGCTCCATTTGCAGAGCCATGATGGTCTCATGCGCTCTGGCAAACTCCTCTTTGTATCCATTGATTATGCTCTCCAACGTCGCTATTCTGGTCTCTAGTGTTAAAATCTTTGCACTGTACAGGCAAGGTAGTGGCTTTGGCATAGATGAGCGGGATGCCTTTGCTTGGTTGTTGACTTTTGCTTCTAGTCTCTGGAAGTTGTCCAGAACATATTTTTCAAATTGGTGAAGTTGTGAGCCAAGCTGCTCTACTTCTTTGTCCAGGGCAATAACGTTTTGATCCAAGGTGGCTATGTTGTCTGCCACACGCACACTGAATTTATTTGATTTGGTGCAGAACCTGTGTACGTCCTGGAGCCATGTCAGGGAGGCCCCACAAGCATTCATGGCTTTGTAGACCATAACTCTGAACTTTGAGTTGAGGACATCAATCAGTTCATCAATTCTGACATGGGTGTTCCCCCCATAGACTGATTAGACAGGACCACAGCACGCAACTCAAAAAAGGAGGTGTTGGCTGTGGGCCACTGCTCAGCCCAGTCACAACAACAGGAGAGGAGGGTGCCGCCTAGGAAAGAAAATTCAAGATTCTGGCGGGCAGCAACTATCTGGAGTTGTTTTACAGAGGGCTGGACAAAGCCAGCAAGGTACTCTACAGAGTGATCTCTACTAGCAAGGTGTTACTGAAGAGCTTTGAAAGATGTATTACAGTAGAGCCAGTAAAGTTGCCAGCAAGATTCCTGGTCCTGGTAGTGGAAGAATATGCTTAGATTCTGGTCAGGGCAATCAGAGGGACAGAGGCGGAATCCACAAAGTAAAGCCTCAGCCAGCTCAACAATCTGCGTGCAATTGTATGAACCAACCAAGGTGGGACCCTCAGGGACGGAGGACAACAGGACCACAACCAAAGGGACAGTTGCGGGAGGATGAACAACCATGGGGTTGCTCACAGAAAAGACAGGAGCACACTCACTGTCTGATGATTCTATCTTGTACCCATGCTTGTCAACAAATCTGGGCAGAGACGGGGCCAAGGACAATCCTTGGCAGGCAGGGGCAGTTTCCTGTGGCATTGGCAGAGGCTCAATTTTGAGTGAGCACCAATGTTGAGCAACTGGGGTTATTGCTGGTATGTTCAAAGCTACAGATAGATGTTAGCCTTGCCAACATACTCTACTTAATCCTATGCAAGAGCACTACAGACTACAATAAAATAGAACTTTGAAGATAATTACGTTTATTGAAGCTGGAGTACAATCTAGCCAGCAGCTGCAATCTATCCAGGTGTAACTAAGAACTTTTTTTCATCCTTTCAGGTGTCTGTATCAATATATACTGCAACAACTCTTGTTCTTGTTCTTTCAGACAGTTCTCAGTGGCTACCTTTGCAATAGATCCATCTTTGCTAGCTATGCCTATCCTGACTGGCTGTCCTTGGCACATGTGTTGCTACCGGCCTTTGCAGGCGTACATGACACTTTAGCTACAGCCTACACTCTTCTTGAGCTAGCATACTATCATTTATTGCTTGGCTGTATCTTACATGCATATTATTGCACTGGGAAACTACACCATATTTAGTTGACGCTTATAAATGGTCCTTAATATGTCTTCCAACATTTGAAGGTGGAATTTTGATATTCCATTTGTAGGGCTTAATCAGTGATCCTTTTCTGGATGGCGAGTCTTCTGCTTATTAATGCAACAAGTTGAATTAGGGATTATACTCTGTATATTGGCAAACTCAATCCAATAGTGACTCATGGATTATCTGCTGTGTAATGCTGACCCAAACCAATAAGGAACTTGATTATACACCAAGTAATGCTGATCCAAACTCAGTATTTCTTAGCTATTTGTATATCTCTTGTTTGATATGATCAAACATGCCCATCAGGCTGCGTGGGCTGAGTTGATACAACATCCAATAGAGTGAAATGAGCAATATACAATTGATGATCTATAGATTACACAGCGTATAATCAATGATAACCACTAGATTGGCTAACGTTTATACGGCGTATAATAGCCATATCCATTATAATAAAGCAAGCAATATATGGCGTAAAATCACTACACATTGGGGTGATGATCAGTGATAATACGGTGTATAATTGTTACATCTAATATAATAAAGTAACAATTATACGGCGTATAACTGCTTTAACCACTATAATATATTGGTGATTATACGGCGTATAATTACTATAATTAATATAATATTGACCTAGTGATAATACAGTGTGTAACTGATAAGATCTGTGTGCAATGATTAGCCTGATCATTTGTGGTCAATCAGCCTAATCTCACAACGGTAGTGGCAAAATTCAAATAGAAGGTGGGAAGGACAAAAGGAACCAGGACCTGGCAGAGTTCATCATCAATGTTCTCTAAAAAAAGGTAAGTATTTTGAAGTTGTTACTAATTTTTTTTAGATTACCTTTGTGGGTTTCCTCCTTGCCGGCAGCTTCAGCAGGCTTTGTCATTCTCAGCGCAAGTAATTGTGCTGGCAATTCAGTGTCCACAGTTTTTGCGCGCTTTGCAGGTTTGAGATGTTCATACATCTCAGGGTTGTTGACCCAGATGGACGGCGCAGAGAGAGAAAATGACTTGAATTGAAGGCCTTTCACAACGTGCTTCTGGACATTTAAAAGTTGTTCAATTGTTGTTTCAAGGGTGTCTGGCATCTTAGCCATGAGTGTCTTGGTGGACACCTTTTCAATTTTTTCCCCTTCAAAGACGGCAGAATTAACTCTTGCTTTTGCTCTTGCAGTCCATCTCTTTAATTTCAGCAATTGCTGAGTTGAGATCCTTCAAAAGCTTCTCTAGTTCTCTCATTGATTTTTTTACTAACCTTTTCATATGTTTTTATAGCTTTTCCCCATTAAATTCTGTATTATTTGATACTGTTTCCTCTTTGTTTATTCCTTTTTGTTTTCCCATTTACTACATTATCCCATCTTTTTACCCATTGTGTATATTTTTTACGCTCAACTCAATATGTGTCATTTGCTTTGTGTTGGCATTGTTTCCTTAATTACCATATTATTTTTGGCGCTTAACATAGCTCCTTGTGAAAATATTAACAACAATTTGGTGATCAGCTAAATTTGAATTAGAAAATTATGTGACAACTATTTTTAGATTAAGTTGTTAATGATCCAAATTTGAAAACTTAATGATAAACTTTAAGCCAATCAGGAGCCAAGTGATAAAGTGATTGTTGTGACATAAAGGGTCATTCAATAATTCTTTGATGCTTATGTGCTAATTAATATGATTGGCTGGATCTTTTGCTGTTTTACACCATTGCTACTGTGGCAAGTTGTTGGTGGACTAGTGCCCAATCAGCTGCTGGGTTAGCACTAGTCCATCAACAACTTGCTACAGCGGCAATGGCGTACAATGGCAAAACATCCAGCCAATCATATTAATTAGCGCACATGCATCAAAGAATTATTGAATAACCCTTTATGTCACAACAATCACTTTATCACTTGGCTCCTGATTGGCTTAAAGTTTATCATTAAGTTTTCAAATTTGGATCATTAACAACTTAATCTAAAAACAGTTGTCACATAATTTTCTAATTCAAATTTAGCTGATCACCAAATTGTTGTTAATATTTTCACAAGGGGCTGTGTTTGGGTACTAAAAATAACTATTTTCTGGATCTAGATACATGGCATAGTAAATATATGATTTTATAGAAATAAGCTGAACATAAAGAATAAAACCAACTATAAACAAAGAGAACATGAACAATTGAAGTTCAAAAAAAAGATAATAGAAATAGAAATTTTTTGGGACCAGGGGGTTTATTGAGGCAGGAAAGAGTGATGCCTAGTAGGCAGAATAACACAGGAAGGAAGACGTAGAGGTGGTGCTGGCCTGGGGGGTCTGGGATTGGGTGGGTTGGGCTTGCAGGTTAGTGGTGTTGGTGGCGGGGGTGAAGGCAGGAGGATTTTGTGTGATGGCTGCCATATAACACTTGTCATATTTCTCATCAGTCATTGGCTGGATGGGCTGGTAGATGGCTATGGCACGGGGTGGGAGACGCTTATCCTTATGTGATTGGTTGCCCATGTTCACATGGAAAACCATTTGCGCAAACAAGTCAGCCACCATCTGGTGGCCAAAGAGAAAATTGTGATCAAGGACCCCAAGATAGAGGTCGTTGAAAGCCTGAGGGCAGCGCTCCTGTAATGTGGATCCCATGTTGAAGAATACAACATCAGCCAGATGGATTTCTGTATGGCTGGCTGGGTACACAGAGGCCTGGTGCCCTCATTGCTAGATGGCCTCAAGGGCGGTGGAGCTACCTTACATCTGGTGGCTTAAGAAAACTTGGTACTTGGAATTCAAGCCATCCCAGGAGTTGAGTAATCTACTGAGAATGTGGCTGTATGAGTAGCCATCAATGAAATCTGGATTTTTCTGAAGTAGACAAAACCCCTGGCTGAAACAGCCAGAAATGCATCAATGAACATCCCCTTCTTGACTTTCTTCCTCCCTTTTTAGGTGGCAGCTCTTCCTTGCTTGCCAAAATCATCAAAAGCTATTGATAGCTTGTAATAGGAGATGAACATGACATCATCTGATAGACTAGTCAAGCATTGTACCAGGGTTAATTCAATGTCTAGATCATAAAGGGAGTTCATAGCACCATCCCATTGGTTGCCGGCAAAATTGTTAAGAACCCGTATGAAAGCCATCTTTCTGTGCATCCAGAGCTGCACCATGCGCTCAGAGACCCATATGTTATGGTGCGCAAGCTGTTTGCAGACCTGGGTTAGGGAAATCTTGGGGTCCCGCTGGAGGAGGTCAAGCGTTATTGGGTATGCCTCATTGATTTGGGACTCAGGGGCCTTCTTTGGCTTCTTGGCCGTTCCAATCAGATTACCCTTATTCATTAAGTTATTGAATTCCTGCATTATTGTGGCTTGAGTGAATTGCAACTGGGAAGCAATCTGGTCCCATGACAGACCCTGTAGGTTTAGTGCCACAATTTCCTGGAAAATTTGGGCGGTGATGATTTGTTGTTTGGAGCTCTGGGCCACAGGAACTGAAGCCTGATTGGCTGTAGGGGGGCAGGTTGGCTAGCGGTAGGAAGTTGTTCCAAATCAAGGTTACCATCCTGATTGGTTAGTTGACAGGCAGCTTGTGTGTGAGTGGATACAGGAGCAGGGGCAGAGCTAGACGCTAAGGAACTCTCAAACAAGTCAAAGCCATATGGGCCAGGGGTCAGTAACAGGTCAGCTTCCTTGTTACCCGCCTCAAAGGCTTGGGTGTAAACAGGTGCCTCCACGTCCTGCGCCTCACCTTCATTGAAGCTGGCTTGGCTGCTGCTGGCTTGGCTGCTGGTGCTGTTGAAGATGTTGCTGTTGAAAACCATATTGAAAAAAACCTAGGATAAAATCACTAAAAGTAGAAATTTTAAAATTTAATGATTTATTTTTATTGTAATCTTGAGTCCACATTTGGAAGGTTCTCAAAAGCATTCCATACAAATCTGGAGCCATGAAAATGAATAAAATGCCTCTGTTCCTAAATTGGATAGCTGTTGATTGGCTGTTAAACTGTTATTTTTCTATTTTAGGCTGCTCATACTACACATCTTGTGTGAGTTCATTTTGTTTTGTGCTTGTGTAATCTCGCTTCTAGATTGCTCAAGTTTTGTTTCGTTTTAGTTCTTCTGTTGGTGCCTCATATGAATCCTGATTGGATTATAATATACTCTGGAACATCATCCATCCATTTCACTTGTTGCGTCAGTTCATTTCGTTTATGGTTTGAACTGCACCGCTTGATGTTTGATATGATTTTGTATAATGGGCTAGTGAAATTTTTTTGTTTGACAGTCCATTTATTAACTGAAAATTTATATATTAATTGAATCCTGAATCTCGCGCAACTTGGATTTCGTTTAAATCTAAAATCATTTTGTTTAAATCTGATGCATTTTTGGTTGTTGCCATAGCCTTTAAAACTACTGTAATCTTCTTTCAAATTCCCCTACACTAGGGGAATCCAAAATTTCTAAAAAAAGGTCTTGGAAGGCTTTCTGCTTTCTGGAAATTGAGAAATTTAAACATATATTTATAATAAAAATTTATTTTTGAAGAGATTATTTAATTTCAAATTTAATTATTTTAATTTTTAAATAACAGAAAGAAAAAATATAATTTTTATTCTAAAATAAAAATCTGTAACAGACACACCCTTCTGTGGGTGTGGAAAGAAACAATTCCGGAGAATCTTCTTTGAGAAGATTCTCTCAAAATCTGACACAGCCCTACCCATACCTAATCTTCACAAATCTCACAGAGCAAATTTAACGAGGGTTGGGTTATCAAATTATTTGCACCTGTCAATCAGTTGCAAAGCTATAATTTTATTGAGTAGACATAACTTTGAAGCTGTCAAGGTGAACCTCTTTGGCGTCAATACTTACACTACAGCAGCTGCTTTGAAGGATTACGGAGGGAGCAAGCCTTTATTTGTGACAAGGTAGTGAATGGCCGCCTTTCTAGCATTGGCTTTAACTAAAAAAAGCTTAAATGCTATGTAGAGCTTGCATGATTGTTAGTGGGACTCAATGAAATTCTCTTCTGGGGATGAGTATCTTTAATTTCTAAAACGCGCTAGAATTCTACCACATTTACAAGTAACGACTTTTTTTTGCAAGGGAGAGTTGTATGCTATAGGAGAGTCTCCATGTCTGATTAAACCTATATATAATAAGCTTAAAGAGCGCTGTGCTTTGGAGAATTCAGATGTGTAGTATTTTAAAAATATTCCTATGGATCATAACGTAATAGTGTGGTTCTTAATTGGAGAGCAACTGCTTTAAATATATTGTACACTGAAAGTATTATAAAGAATATGCTAAATAATTTTAATCACCAAAAACGGGGAACACGTCAAAGAATCTTTTGTGGGTTGGAAGGTTATCAATGATTTCCATGTCTTCCTGGGGGAGTTCAATGTCTTGGTAGTTGGATTGGATGTGGTGCTCAGAACTGGATTTTGGAATGACTGAACAGCCTCGCTGTTGGCCCCAGGCAAGTAAGACATGGGCAACATCAGTGTTATTCTTTTCAGCAATATTCTTAAGAGTGGGATCTTCCAATACCCTTGGCTCTCCGAAGGAGCCAAGAGGGGCGTATCCAGTGACGTGGATGTTGTTCTCTTTGCAGAAGGCAAGCAGCTCGTGTTGAAGAAGATAAGGGTGCAATTCCACTTGGTTGACGGCAGGGCGGATAGCGCAATCTTTGAGGATAATTTGAAGATTCTTGATAGTGAAGTTGGAGACGCCAATGTGCTTGACTTTGCCGCTAGTGACAAGTTTCTCCATTGCACGCCAAGTATCCATTAAATTAGCTGATGGGTTGGTCTCTCCTAGGGATTTTTTTTATCTCGATTAGTAAATCACCATTAGGTCGAGGAAAGCCTTCTTTATCTCCTCTAACATAGGGCATAGGGAATGGCCAATGCATGAGATATAAATCCAAATACTCTAATTGAAGATATTTGAGGCTTTGGTCAAGGGCTGATTCAACATGCTGAGGCTCATGGAAGGTGTTCCATAACTTGGAAGTGATAAAAATATCCTCACGCTTCACCCCACTCTCTACAATAGCCTGTCCTACTTCATCTTCGTTGAGGTAAATAAATGCACAGTCCAGGTGGCGGTATCCTACAGCCAGGGCAGCTTTTACTGACGCGTACACCTGATTCTCTTGTGCATGCCAAGTACCAAGGCCAAATAGCGGAATATGGGCTCCTGTGTGCAATACTCCTTTGCGTTTAAGCGACATTAAAAAAAGTATGAGGTTTACAACTTTACAAGAATACTTATATGGTGTATGATAGGGTTATTTAGCAAAGCTCCAAAGGTAGCCAAATGTTAAAAATTCAAAGCTGTATCTTCTGTATTTCGTTGCAATTTACTCGGATATATTAAATAAATAGTCATTATAAAGACCCCCTATATCCATATATTCTAATCTGTAATCCCTTTACGTTCGAAAGTCGGTATAATAGCTCCACTAGATTCAATAGTCATCTGCTCCAAATACCTCTTCTTTTTGTATTTGCACCCCCAATTCTTATTGCTTGATCACTGCATTTGGATACAAAGCAAATAAAGATACTCTACTAGAACAAAGATTTATATAACATAACTATTGTTGTGGTGAACAACAAATATTACAGATACAACAAAAGCAAGAAAAGGGGCAAACATGGGCAAACCACAGCAGTGCCTGCATCTGCAGATGCGTTAATACAGGCACCAAAAGTGTAATGCAAGAGATAAAGACAGTTTATTTATTGTGAGACAAGGGAGAGAGATTATAGGTCAGTTACAAAACTTTGATTAGAGCTGACTGGAATAAAACTCACAAATTTGTAGCAAATCAGAATTTGTTGCAACACCATAAATCATTTTGATGATATTATTAGCTAAAAAATTAGCGCTACATTTCAGATTTAAATTTCAAAGCTATTAAAGACAGATGGTTTGAACCACATAATTAACAAAAAGTGGTTTATAACAGCTTTAAATGGACTTTTAAAAAGTAAGACTTAGCTAAAAGCCTCTTAACTATCCATAATTAGGAATGCTTTGGTCTAACTCCAACTAGCCTCTGGCTCTAGTCATCACAGCAAACAGTAATTTTATAATATTTAAAAGGCTAAACAAACTTTTGAACAGAGTAGCTGTTGGAATCATTGGTTATATCCATAATATAAATTGATTTCCTATGTTTGCCTAGTTGATGAAGGACACTTATTAGTTATATTTGAATGGTCAGTACATCTAAGAAAGGTATGATGCTGATAGGATTTAATGTAGAAAGTAGAGTGTTTCTCTCACAAATGACAGTCTTTGGCTTAATTACCAAGACAAGGCTTAAAATTATTAATTTTAGACACCCATATCAATAACTTAAAATAGTCACAAAATCTGTTAATAAAATGGCAGCTGAATTAATACTGTAAATTCAGAACCTAAAGGTAAAAATGCGGGATTGTCAAATTCTTTTGCATGAACTCACCAACTTAAGGGAGTAATTTTCATCCCAGAACAACTTACTTTTTTATATAAAAGGATGAAAGATATTACAGTAAGTTGGTGAGTTTATGCAAAAGAATTTGCCTTTCTGCATTTCTACTTTTAGGTTCTGAATTTACAGTACAGTAGTTTTCAAAGATGTGGTGATAATCAGATTGAGTCATCTGTAAGAAAAATAAACTTAAACTTAAACAAAATCAACCCAGCTCAGAGAGAAATAAAAAGAAACCTGAATATATTGTAATATTCAGTAGTTTTAAAAGCTATGGCAACAAGCAAAAACAATCCAGATTTAAACAAAATGAACTCAGATTTAAACAAAATCAAAAATAAATAAATTTATATTGATTTACAGTAGATTTGGGTTCATTTCAATTTCACTTGAATCTGAATTCATTTTGTTTAAATCTGAGTTCATTTTGTTTGTTGCCGTAGATTTTAAAACTACTGTAACATGAATTAATTATTTTTAAACCTTTTTATGAGATAAGTTGGTTTTTTAAGTTTGAGTTAATTTTTCTTAAAGATGATATAATTTTTTTGTTGCCACAGCTTCAAAAACCACTGTATATTCAGCTATGAGATGATGTAGTTTCATATCTTTGGCATTATGAGGCAACTTATTTTGATATAGAGAATTGGGAAATAACTGACATAATGTCTTTTTAAAGCAACCTTTCATAAAATGACCAGCATTAACAAATAGCAAAAAAGGTACCCCTAGGATGTAATATTAGTCTTGTTAAAAACATCTCATAATAAGTAAAATTGTAGCTAGCCTAGAAATAATAAGTCTATTATTAACATAACAAGTCCAAAATATCATGAAATTGTCAAGAGTCTGGATGTACAAGCATTCTGGCTACCGCTAACCTACTTAACATCCAGTCATTGCTTGATTTGGTGCCCTTCCAATATACCGTTTGACATACTAATAATGGTAAACAAGCAATATCACATGACTGTCCAAGTATCCAGTGGCTTGAACCCATCTTGCACATGACCAACCCCTAGGTTTGATCCAACTAAATCCCTGCCACAGTCAAGTCTATATAAGTCTAAAGTATTATTCAATAAAATATACTTCTCTTATTTCTTAATTCCATATTTGAAGCTTCCCCAAAAGGTGCTCCTTATAACTGATAGTAGCTACAGTTTTTTGACCACACCCATGAGAGAGAAAATGACTGACCAAAACCTGCCCACCTTTGCTCATGTACTCAACCAGGCCACATCCCAGGAGACCTGGAAAACGTACTTCTGCTCCCACAACATTGACAAAGATATACATAGTGGATGAACCATATTCAAAGGTCTGGTCATGCCCAAAGCATGCACCAAGATAATTCAATACATTTGCTTCCTTCAACCACAAACAAACACATAATCACCTATCATAGGTGAAGTTACCAACACCAAGTACATTGGTATCAACAAGTTCTTTGGTAAAAACAAAGAAAACATCATCAACTGGCTAGACCACTCAGCCGCCAAACTCCGCGCCAGCTGCATCCCCCATGAGAAATGGGTCCAGGAAGCCAGCAGGCGCCTGTACAAGGCCGCAGCTAACTGGTTTGCCACCTGGGTTGGCTCACAAACTGACAACCAGCTTGACAACTGGAAAGAGTTTGAAGCAGAAATCACTCACAATTTCTGCATCATCAAATCCCTCCAAGACATCACAATACAGCTCAGTGATCTTCCTCAGAAGACCACTATTGTAGCTTATGTCAATGAATTCAAGAAAATACATTTCAAAATCCAAAACCCAGCACAAGCTGATAATGTACATACCAGAGCCTCATTAATCAACAGAATGAAACCCTCTGTTGCTGCCCTCATCCTCCCAGAGGCCAACACCTCCATGCCTGCGCTCATTGCAGAAGCCAAGCACGCAGAAAAACGCGCAAAAATGGAATATGCTGCATGCAACAGCAATCACTCCTCAAACAGCAATGGCAGAGAAAACTCCAATGACAACAAACTCCAGAATACCAACCATAACAACAACAACTCCAATTACAACAATGGCAATTGCAGCCAAAGCGCAAACTGCTCCTGTCCCAAGAAAGAGGACACTGCCAAAGTAAACAATGCTAAAATAGCAACCCACTATGAATCTGACCCCACATTCTCTGACCTCAAAGGTCTCAAAACAGAGGAACAGGGAAAAGAGGAGGGGGAACAGGCTTAAGTGCCCCTGTCTCCCCCAAACTTGACAAGAAACCATACCAAGGCACAAACTTTGCTGCTCGCATCCCACATGTCCCACAATCCTCCATTTTTATGAACATAAAAATTAAAGATTGCTCACAACTTCTTGTCTATCCATGCACTTCCAAATCACATACACATAAAATTTTATTTGACTCTGGTGCAAAACACACTATGATTATTAAACCATTTGTAACCAAGTACAAAATACCAGTTGTCAAATCCAACTTCAAATACGCCAGAATGGCAGATAGATAAAAGGTTCTACTCAAAGGCAAAACAACTCCCTTCAGAATTGACCTCCAAGGCATACAAAATTTCATCAAAGGACTTGTCATGAACAACATAAACTACAACATTGTAGCAGGCATGAACTGGTTCACCCAAGTGAACCCCAGCTTATATTAGAAAGCAAAAACCATGACCATCAAATGCAACAGAGTCAATTTTAGCATCCTCAAAGAACCCAATGGCCTCATTCTAAGAGACACAGTATTTGTTCAGGTCATAAACCAAGATGGATCAGAACATCTAACCAAAGATAGTACCCTCCACATAATGAGGTACACTGAATTTAATAATATACAAACAACCAAGATCCAATGCCCAGAACTTGCAGCACTCCTAAATGAATACAATCATGTATTCAAGGAAGAACTCACTGAGCTACCCCCAAATGGGAGGTCGAACATGGCATCAACCTATGTAAAGACATGCCCAAACCTGCACCCCTCTACAGACTCTCCCCCATGGAGACAAAAACCCTCAAAATCCATATTGAGGACAACTTAGCTAAAGGCTTCATCCTGTTGCAACTGAACAATGAGGATTTGGTATTTGGAATTGGGGAACACAACAGTCCAATAGAAAGGACAGAATAATAAGAATAAGGTATTGTTTATTAAAGAATATTGTGATTAATATAACATATGGGAAAATCCACAAGGCCACAAGGGGGTGGCATAGTGGGAAGTTCCATGTAAGGTTCAAATCCAAGGAATAACTTGTGCGGGGATCAGCAAGTCAAATTGGTAACACCCCTAATTAGGATGAAGTACCTGCTATTTGATATTTGCCATCAGATTACTCCATGTTGTTAGATACGTCAAGGGGCAACTCATTGAGCGCCCCCTGTGTATTGTAAGATACATTACCAGGCAAGTCTGAAAACTCAGTTGCAATAATCTGCCCATCATAATTCCCATGGGAGGCAGCAGTGTTTTTTGTAAAGAAAAAGGAAGGCACTCTGCATCTAGTAACTGACTACAGAGCACTAAATGCAAGCACAGTAAAGAATAAATACCCTCTTTCATTCATAGAGGATTTATTTGCAAGACTCTCAGGAGCCAAATTTTATCCATAATTGACCTCACCTCAGGTTACAACCAAGTCAAAGTAAAGGAAAAGGACATACCAAAAACTTTGTTCTGTACGTAATTTGGATCCTTTGAGTGTAGGGTAATGAACTTTGGGATGACCAACGCTCCCGCAATGTTTGTCACCATGATGAACCAAGCACTAAACAGTCTCTCAAATACATTATTCTACCTTGACAATATCATCATATTCTCAAAAACAAAAGAGGAACATCTCACGCATGTCTGTGAGACACTTGATTGACTTGCAAGGCACAAACTTTATGCAAAACCAAGCAAGTGCCAATTTATGGAAAAGGAACTCCTGTTCTTGGGCCACATTGTCTCTGATGGTGGCATCAAAGCAGATCCAGACAAAATAAAAGCCATAAATAACATGCAACACCCCACCTCCGTTAAACAAGTTAGATGCTTTCTTGGTATAGTAGCTTACCTAAGGAAATACATCAAAGACTGCAGAAAACTAACCACGCCAATTAATGACTTAACCAAGGGTAATGCCAAAAAGAAATTCATCTGGATGCCAGAATGTGACAAGAATTTCCAATTATTAAAACAAGCTCTGATCAAAGCACCAATCTTGCAATACCCTAATAACAATGAGTGCTACGAGCTTGAGTCAGATGCCAGTGACACTGCCATTGGCACAGTCCTGCGCATCTGTCAGCCAGGGCAGCAAGACTTCCTGCCAGTATGTTACAAAAGCAGAAAACTAACTAATACTGAGCAGAGATACCCAATAAACAATAAGGAATTGCTAGCAATATACCACACATGCAAGAAATGGAGATGTTACTTGGAAGGACATTTAAACGTCTGAGTACTAACTGACCATAAATCCTTAATATATTTCAAAACTCAGAACACACTTACATGGAGACAAGCCAAATGGATGTCCTTTCTGGAACAGCTTAATTTGGACATCCAATACAAAAAGGGAGCAGAGCTGGTCACAGCTGATGCGCTCTCTAGACTATGTCAGCCTAGAGAGGATCACCCTGACCACCTGGACCCTGACTGGCCAAACCTGTACAACACTGAGTATAAAGCCAAAGGGAAAGACCCCTCAACGCATCAACTGACCCAAAATACATTATTAAGGAACAAAAAGTATTTCCATGTATCAAATGGCACTTTATACCAAATCATTAACAGCAAACATGTCCCGTACATCCCACTTGCACAAAGAGTTGACACCATACTAAGACATCTCCACCTACTAGGACATACAAAGACTAACAACCTATACCTCACATTAAAAGAAATATTATGGTGGCCCAACCTCAAACAGGATATAATTGATGTTCTGAAAAAGTGCACAGTGTGCAAGAAATACACCAGTACAAAGGCTCCTCAGCCAACGGTCAACCTAGTACCAGACCCTGAATCATTCAAGGTTTAGGGACTGGATGTAGTTGGCCCCTTCCCAGAAATAAAAACAAACCAACATTTCTTAATTGTAGCTATTGACTTTGCCACACGCTGGCCCATCTTCTGGGCAACAAAGAGCCATAAAGCAGAAACCATCAAATTTTTCATTAACAAAGCAATCATAGCCAACTACGGCACTCCAGACTACATCATAACTGATGGAGCAACCGAGTTATCAAGTCATAAAGTAAACAGCAACTTAAAATCCATAAACATTAAACACTCCACAACCTCTCTGTACAGGCCACAGGCCAACAGCAGAGTGGAACGCCTCAATGGCAGCCTTATCAGGATCCTAGAGAAAATAATGGATGGCAAAGCCAAAGACACATGGCCAATATACATGAAACATGCATTACTAGTATCCCAAGTCTGCACCAATCAAGGAACAGGCTATTCACTGTTTGAACTAACCTATGGGTACAAACCAGAAATAATCACCCACAACAAACAGCCATACATAAAGATCCCCCCAGGGAAACCCCCCACAGTAGAACAAGCCACAAATCTATAGTACATCCGCCTCAAAGCTAAAATAGCAGAAATAAAGAGGCTCAAAACACAAAAGATAACCTCCACAGAGGAACCACTTCTCATTGACTCCCCTGTCTGAGTTCTAGCTGGCAACAGAAAGAAACTAGACTCAGTACACCAGGGACCAGGAAGAATCATCAAGTACAGACCAGATCACAACACCTATCTAGTAAAATTTCAAGGTGTCAAAACCCCAATTGTCAAGAAATACCAAGAACCTGTCTCTGCCTCAGTAAAGGAGAACACTTGACCAGACTGGTTCCAACTAGTAAACAGCTCCAGGAGCATCAGGCGGCAGCCATGAAAACAAAGCCCCCTCCTGATGCACCAGAGTAACCTCTTAAGGGTGTGTGTGTCAAGGGTCTGGCTGTACAAGTATTCTGGCTACTGTCAACCCACTTAACATCCAGCCATTGCTTGATTTGGTGCCCTTCCAATATACTGTTTGATATACTGAGAATAGTAACCAAGCAATATCACATGACTGTCCAAGTATCCAGTGGCTTGAACCTATCCTGCACATGAACAACCCCTAGGTTTGATCCAATTAAATCTCTGCCACAGCCAAGTCTATATAAGTTTTAAGTATTATCCAATAAAAGATACTTCTCTTCTTTCTTAATTCCGTATCTGAAGCTTCCCCAAAAGGCACTCCTTATCAAAATAAGATAATTGTAACAATAGTTTCATTTTTTGAAAAAAATAATTATAATATTAGTACTGTTTTGTATATACTTCTGAGAAGTATAAAATATGAATCAAGGGAAAAATAAAAATAATGATGTATTTATTATAGAATAAGTGTGTTATATAATTAGATAATAAGCCACACAGTGTTTATATAGATTATGTTAGTCAGATGGCTTTGAAAGATCTGTATTTCTTTGAAACTTGAATGTTTAATCCTAGTAAAATATCTGGATTTTGTGTCAGGGCTATATTTACTAATCAATCAAGTCATTTATCAGAGAAATGGATTTCTAAAAAGAATTAATAAAAATGCTGCAATATTAAACCATAAAATTTAGTTAATATAAAACTTATCATAATCTATTGTCATTTGAAGTAAAAAACAACAAATCATATAAGACAATATCAAAGAAGATCAAACTCTCATAACCAAGATTATTAAAAGCTCAATTTTAGTCATAAAATAACTCTTTATATTCCTAACAAAAAGAATTATACTTTATTTACATTTAAAAATATTAGATATATACTAATAACTCAATATAAAAATCACAGATATGAATAAAATCATCACATAAGGCTTATTATTGTCAGGAATTCTGAGTTCTATAGATCAAATGAACCATAACCCTCTTGGGCCAGCAGGCTGACAATACCTAGACATCATCCTATTGAGTTCTTGAGTGTGGCCAAATGACACAACAGAAAATTCTAAGAGTAGGATAGAATTTGTACTAAGACAGAGGTTAGTTTTCAGAGATGAATAAGAGATTTATCTTAAGGCCCTAGGAATAACAATTATTCATAGTCTCCTATAGATACAACTAGGGTGATGGCGCCAAAGCACAAAAATCTCAAAGAGAAATGTGAATATAACTCAATTTTATTGGATAAATAAAATAATTCTTATATGATAAATGTTTACCACAAAATGATAAAATGCAGATAGATCACTGGCCACTCTCATAAGTGGGTCAAGGATCAATTGTGTCACCAGACAAAAAGTAAATGTGACCTTTATCTTTTTTAGGTTGAAATATATTTTGAGCTTTAAAAACAAATTGAAGGATTTTGCACTCAAAATGCAACTCCTCCAAAGGCAAAATAAAAAGAGAATAAATATTGTGATTAACAACAGTATTAGTTTGGGAGAGGTGTTGCTTTTGGTATATTTTTTGCATGTATCACACTTTTCTAAGATTTTTTGGACATTATTATATAGGGTGAGCCATAAGGCTTTATGTTTTAGAAATCTATAAAGGAGTTTGCCCTTTTTATGCCCTAGATCTCTGTGGTAACTAAGAATGTTACCACTCTTTGATGAGTTAAAACATAGGTAAAGATGATCCTGTCTAACATATTTTGGTGCAGAATATCATATACATCAGTAAACAGGTGCTTGTTCTTGACTAATGTATCACAGATGATATCTGTAGTACCCAGAAAAAAGCCCTTGTCCTTGGTGCAAAGAAGAGACCATTTAGGGTTCATCCCATTCTTAACTCTAGAGGCTCTGATGTAGAGGCAAAACAAGGTATCAGCAGTAACAAGTTTGGGATCTGATTTGTAATTTTTTATGTTAAAAATTTCCAGAAATAACATTTTTTGTGCTTATATGCACAAGAGACTGATTTGAGCCTTAAAAATATAAAGCTTATGGTTTATAAGTGCTGTGAGCTCCTCTTGACGTTTTAGTTAGCACTACTATTTGACAAGACAGTGAACTATGACAAGTAGCTCCTTCTTGTAGATAGGATAACAGCAATTACTATTAGTCAACTTGCAGGATTTTTAGATAACAGGAACTTGTTTTCTGGTTCTGTTTTAATATAAAAAACCCTGATTATTGAGTTTTAAGAGGTATCAGTTTTCATATTTCAGTCCCCATCACATCTAGAATACTGTAGTATGGGTGATAAAAAAGTTTCTTTTAAAGTTTATGAAAGCATATATCTTGTTTTGGGGCCCACACATATATTTGGACTTAACAATGTAATTTCTGATAAGAGAATAGTAAATACATCACAGTTAAGCATAAACCATTAAATATAGGCAATTGTTTTTAGAAAGGGCTTTAGTTAACTCTTGTTCTTGGGACACACTATCTTGAAAATAGCTTGCAATTTTGAGATTTTAGGTTTTAATGCAGTTTTTAAACATAATATGACTAATTAAGGGTAGCTTTTTTTTCTTCAAAGAACTGGTAATTGAATGCCTTGGCAAAGAGCTTGTGTTGAGCCAAGATATCAAATTCAGCTTCTAGGTCTTTGTGGTTATTTTTTATTGGGGCTGTAGACAATTATGATGTCCTAGTAGAGCAAGACATATTTTTCAATGTGCGGGGTAAAGACTTTATTAATGAAAGTTGCAAAGATAGACAACACATTAGTCATATCAAAGTTTGTAAAAATCTTTTCATAGAAGCCATACTTGGTGCAAAAGACTGTCTTTGGGATTTGTTTCTCTTTGATGAAAATTTGGTTATGACCTACAGTAAGGTCTATCTTTGAAAATACTATGATGCTGTCCAAGGCACTAAATAAGCTATCAATTAACAGAAAAGAGTACAAATTCTTGATGATTACTTTGTTTAGTGCACAATACTTATTTATAAGCCACAAAAACATTTTTTAGCCATAAAAAACACAGCACCTCCAAAGAAATATTAAAAAGGCCTAATAAGTCTCTTTTTAAGGGCTTTCTTGAGGTAAAAGTGCGGGTTATTATCCTTGTTAGGAGTGAGACAGTATATAGATTGTGTTTTAGGAATGGCATCTTTTAATTGTATGAAGTGTTGAATATGTTTTTCTGGAGGTAACCTGAGTAAAGAGTCCTTGAAGATTTTGGGATATTTAACAATGATTTTCTGGCCATGTGTGAGATTAGGCTGATTGGCCACAAATGATCAGGCTAATAATTGCACACAGATCTTTATCAGTTACACGCCACATTATCACTAGGTCAATATTCTATTAAATGTAATAGTTATACACTGTATAATCAATAGTCTATTATAATTAATATGGCAGTTATATGTCGTGTTTATTGTTAGTTTAGTATGATAGATGCAATGATTATACACTGTATTATCACAGATCATTGTTCCAATGTGTAGTAATTATATGCTGTATAATAAATAGCTTATTATAATTGATATAGATATTATACGCTGTATAAAAATTAGCCAAAATAGTTATTATAATTGATTAGACGCTGTGTAATCACTATATAATCATTTATATATTGCTCAATTTATCCTACTGGACGTTATATCAACTCAGTCCCACCCAGCCTGATGGGTGTATATGTGTCATGGTAAGTTCCATAATGCCGGGGATTATTTGGCCAAGTAGGAAGCTCAGAAAGCCAGAAAACCTTCAACAAAGCTGACTGATTTAAGGGACTTGAATCAAAAAGGTGATTGCAAATGAGTTACAGCTGCTCCAGTTTGCCAGTTGAATCCAATTCCCCCCTGTAAGTTGACGTTGATAAATCAATGTAACTTAAGGGTCACCAGATATGAACTTATTTATCAGCATGGTTGTCAGAAATTAGTCACCCAAGGGTTCTTTGCAACCTGGACCAGATACTCACTTGACAATGTGGAAGGAATAGGAGCCCAGTATCCAGGTGGTATTGCTTAGTCAATTTTTGATATATATTGAATGATTTTCACTGTTTCAACTCTAAGAGTTGAGTCCTCCCAAAAATTTATTCAATAAAAATCATATATCCCTTGTTCTAATTTTTAATTTCAAAATGCATCCTGTAGTTGGATTGTTGTGTTACATTCCCTACAATCTAATTCTAAGCCAGATTATTACTGAAAGATGGGACCCTGCAGTTGGAAATTTGTTGTTGGCACCTCCCAATGTTGATTCCATGCCTGCTGATCTTGGAGTTATCCCCCCTGTTTTTGAAACTGAAAATTGTATTGCATCTCAATGTCCTGAATTTTATTCTGAAGATACTCTGATGCTTTCACAGGCTATTTATCTTGGGCTACTTTGGTTAGGATTAATTGTTTTATTTAATCTAGTATCTTAATTGGAAATCTTATAAAACAATATCTGAAGTCACACTGGTGGTTAATCATTAATTATATGTGGATTTGGGTGGTAATTTCCCACTATTTAGAAACAGCTTCATTCTATCCCGCAATTTCCATCACAATATGATCATATCAAACAAGTGATATGCAAATGGCTAAGAAATACCAAGTTTGGATCAGCATTACACGGCGTATAATCAGTTCCTTATTGATTTGGGTCAGCATTACACAGTGGATAATCTACAAGTCAATATTGGATCAAGTCTGCTATTATACAGTGTATAATTCCTAATTTGACCTGTTGCATCAATAAGCAGAAGAATTGCCAGGATGAAAAGGATCACTGATTAAGCCCTGCAAATGAAATACTGGGATTCTAACTTCCAATGTAGAAGGCCTGAACAGGGACCATTTCTAAGTTTCAACCAAATACAACATAGTTTCCTAGCACTATAATGGGTGTGTAAGGATACAGCCAATTGTAACTACCAGTGGGCTAGCTCAAGAAGAGAGTAGACTGTAGCTGAAGTGCCATGTACGCCTTGCTAAGGCCATTAGCAGCACACATGTCAAGGACAATCAATCAGGATAGGTGCAGCCAACAAAGATGGACCTTTTATTAAGGTAGCCACTAACTACTGTCTGAAAGGACAAGAACAAGGGTTGTTGCAGTATATATTGATACAGAAACCTGAAAGGATGAAAAAAGTTCTTAGTTACACCTGGATAGATTGCAGCCGCTGGCTAGATTGTACTCCAGTTTCAATAAACGTAATTATCTTCAAGGTAATATTCTATTGTAGTCTGTAGTGCTCTTTCATAGGATTAGGTAGAATACATTGACAAGGCTAACATCTATCTGTAGCTTTGAAGATACCAGCAATAACCATTTGCTCAACATTGGTGCTTGCTCAAAATTGAGCCTCTGCCAATGCTCACAGAAACCGTCCCTGTCTGCCAAGGATTGTCCTTGGCTCTGCCCCTGCTCAGCTTTGCCAACAAGCATGTGTACAAAATTGAATCTTCAGACAGTGAGTGTGCTCCTGTCTTCTCTGTGAGAGACCCTGTGATTGTTCACCCTCCCACAATTGTCCCTTTGGTTGTGGCCCCTCTTCCCTCTATTCATGAGGGTCCTGCTTTGGTTCACTCCTACAATTGCACGCAGATTGTAGAGCTTGCTGAAGCGCTCTTACGTGGATTCTGCTTCTGTCCTACCAATTACCCCAACCAGACCCTAATCATCTTTTTCCACTATTGTGACCAAGAATCTTGCTGGCAGCTCTACTGGCTCTATCAAAATGCTCCCTTCCAGGCTCTCCAAGAACAACTTTATGGAGGAGAACATGCTGTGGAATATCTTGCTGGCTTTGTACAGCTTTTTGTGAAACAGCTTCAGCTTGTTTCTGCCCGCCAAAATCTTAAATTCTCTTCCCTAGGCAGCACCCTCCTCTACTGTTGTTGTTACTGGGCTGAGCAGTGGCCCACAGCCAATGCCTCCTTTTTTGAGTTGCGCGCTGTGGTCCTGTCTAATCAGTCTATGGGGGGAACACTCATATCAGAATTGATGAACTGATTGACGTCCTCAACTCAAAGTTCAGAGTTATGATCTACAAAGCCATGAACGCTTGTGAGGCCTCCCTGACATGGCTCCAGGATGTACACAGGTTCTGCACCAAATCACATAAGTTCAGTATGTACGTGGCAGATGACTTGGGCACCATGTACCAGAACATAATTGCCCTAGAAAAAGAGGTAGAGCAGCTTGGTTTGTAACTCCATCAGTTTGAGAAATATGTTCTGGATGACTTTCAGAGACTGGAAGCAAATTTTGACAGCCATCTGAAGATATCTTGCTTATTTACGCCCAAACTGCTGCCATGCCCAAACAGTGCCAGGGTTTCATGATCTGGAGACAAAGATAACAACCCTGGAAAGCATAATTGGTGGATACAAGGAGGAGTTTGCCAGAGCTCACAAAATTATAATGGCCCCACAAACAGACCAAGCAACCATGAAGAGTGCCATTGCACGCTTATCTAAAACCACGCAGGGTGTAGAGTCTGAGCTCTACCAAAAAAGCCTCCAGATAGACCATCAGAATGTCTAAGACCGCCTGACAAGAATAGAAGCCCGGATAAAACTACTGGAAACAAAAGGCTATAAGTGTATCCCTACCAGCCAACAGATGTCATCCTCTATGCCTATCAACCACTATTAAGACGCCAATGACATCTATGAGGAAGAAGTGGAACACACAAACAGGGGGATTCTCAAGGTGTTCACCACCCTTCCTACCAGAGAACCATTCACACCAAAAGCCACACCTAGGGCTAGGTACAGCTATACAGTGGATAGACAATCAATTGCCTCCCCACGCCAACACACTGAGCCCACAATTGTAAATGAACAATTTAAGCTGCTCAACCTCCCCAAATTTGACAAGCAAGAAAATGTGCATTCCTTCCTAAGACTTTTTAAAATGGCCATGAGAGGCGCTAGCAATCATCAGAAGGCAACCAATCTTATCACCACCTTGGACACAGTAAGTGTCAATCTGGTGATGCCACAACTACCTGCAACCAACTGAAGCTACAAGGAAGTAAGGCAGGCTGTACTTGAGGATTTTGGTGGAGAGGACATCCTCTTCACCAGGAAATCCAAATTTGGAGCCATAAAGTTTGCCCCAGGCAAATCACTGCAAGAATTTGCGGAAAGGTTCTATCACAACGTGCTGGAACTCCTTGGTTCTGGCACGGTCTCCACCTTTGACATCTGTGCTGCAATGAAGCAGGCAACTCATCCCTACAAAGAGCTCCACAGAGCAATGGCCCCCATCTATGCCAAGGGCAAGGATGTGTCAGAAATTGTGGACTGTCTTTGTAGCCATGCTAAAACGTTTGGTCCCCCTAATAGACCTGAGCCTAAGCAACCAAAGACAGCCTACAAAAAACCACGCTTCCAGAAGGAGGATTCTTCCAAGCCTTCTGCACACTCTCCTAATGTGAAAAATCCCTATTGCATTGCCTGCAATACAGCAGGACATTGGAAATTGAAATTTACAAACAACTCTAAGAAGGTACACGTTGTAAAAAACCATCCTGCTAGCACCAACAAGGGAAAAGCCAAGGCAGAGTAAAAGAGGGAAATTCTACCTCTGCCAGAACCCTCAACCTTCCCATTGAACCTGGCCCCAAAGTACATCATACTGAAGATCTGCAAGAGAACACAATTCACATGCTTGTAGTCAATAATATTTATGCTGTGAATACCCGCTCTCAAACTAAAGTCCAGCACAAGGAGGACGCCCTAGCTGAAGTATCAAAACCTTATGCCGCGCAGATCCAGGACACCAGGGAGAACCACTGTTTGCCATGTTCTAACAATACCCCAAACTTGAAGTCAATACAAGTAGCTTTCTCTCTGGAGGAGCTTAAGTCCACATATCCTGATGTCTGCAAAAGCCTGCTCTGCACTTTTGAGAGTGATGATGAGAACAGAATACACACATTAAAAAGCCTTGATGACTCTTATATTGATTGTACATACATTGACATATCAGTTAACAAGCATCACATTTGAGCAATTGTGGATAGAAGTGCACCGTTTAACATTATCTCCACTAAGATGATGAAGAAACTGGTTATAGCCCCAGATGTTGACTACAGATTGACATTTGGTACTGTAAATTCAGAACCTAAACATAAAAATGCGGAGTTGTCAAATCCTTGGTCTAAATTTTGAATCACTTTTGCAGGATAGCCTTTTTTTAATTAAATTGAATTCTTTGTATTTTTATTTGAATTTTTAAAAATGCAGGAACTCATAGACACTTTGCAAAGTTCAAGTTAAACTGCATATTTCCAATGGACAAAATGAATTAACTGGAATCAGATTTGAAGTGTTCAAATCCATCAACCATTTTCATTAAATTTACTATGTTTTTTGAAATTGCAGGATTGTCAAATCCAAGAACCAAATTTCAAATCACTTTTGAATGCCACTAGTAAACTCAGATATTGATTGCAGGAACTGGAATCCAAATTAAATGTAAAATAAGAAGCTAGGACAAATCAACCCAAATCAAGAAGCTCCACTCTGGATAAAATCAAATGTAAAATCCAATCTCAACAACCATGTTTAGAAGTGAAATTAAGTGAAATTTAAAATTTTCTAAACTGGAAATAATGTAATATTCTTCACTCTAAATCACTAATATAGCAACCACAAAAACCAAATAATGATATATGAGCTACCCTCCTGATGACGCAGAATTTTTTAAAAGTTTTTTGGCCCCCAGCGTAGCCAAGGGGCCAATAAAACTTTTTTCAAGGAATAAGGAGAGGTGGGAAAGATAAACCATCAGTTTACTACACTATGTATTCATGTATTGCTATTAAGAATACTTGATTAAAATAGATTTTTTTAAAACACTAATAATAAAATAGAATTATATGTTACAATCTATTTTTATCACGTTGCCTTTTCCTTGGTGAGTTGATAGTTCATTTGCTGTTGATAATGTGTTGCATTTAATTGTATAGTTTCACCTCCAGTTGCCTTGGCAATAGGAAATCAAATTGCCTCCCTGAGACCAACTGTGGTTGCAGAGGCAACTTGATTTCCTATTGCCAAGGCAACTGGAGGTGAAACTATACAATTAAATGCAACACATTATCAACAGCAAATGAACTATCAACTCACCAAGGAAAAGGCAACGTGATAAAAATAGATTGTAACATATAATTCTATTTTATTATTAGCATTTTAAAAAAATCTATTGTAATCAAAAATCTAAATTTCAGCTGTCCTAAAATGGAATAGGGTGATTTTTGAGAATGCCTATGATTCCTAAAAGAATTAGCACAAATCCACTCTAGATCCTTTGACATCCTTTTTGAGACACCCATAAATTATATTTATTTCAAATTTACCGCAATTATGATTTGAAATTTGGTTCTTGGATTTGACAATACCACAATTTCAGATTTTTTAAGTTTTCCATGATGTCTATGATTTCTTTGAAATACAGGAAATCTCAAATTGTACATTAGAATCCTGCATTTCTGATTCATGTATCCCCATTTGTTTGCTGTGTTTTGTCTTTTGTTAATTGAGTTATCTGCTCAAGAGATTTGAAATTTGCCAATTTAAATAAATCAAAAAAAGTCAAATTAAATGTTTTACTTTATTAAATATTTTATTTTTCACTCAGCTGAGTTGCCCGCAAAAGTGATTTGAAATTTGGACCAAGGATTTGATAATCCTGCTTTTTTATGTTTAGGTTCTGAATTTATAGTACAGCTGGTAAAGAACCCACTTACTCTGTGGGAGCATACAGTGCACTACCTATGCAATTTGGTTTTATTGCAGTATCCGCTCCAGCAGTTGTATTGCCAAACAACCCTATGATTTCCTCATAAGCACCTTCTTCCTGGTGAAATTGGAGCCATGAAACATTGGGGTCTTGCTACCTTTGAAATCCTTGGATAAACCCTACCCTTGTTCTTTAGTAGGGAAGGACAAGACACTGCTCCTAAGCCATGTAAGTTTGTCAACCTGGCCTACACTGGAGGAAATGTTCCTGTGGAATACAAACTTGTTGAAAAGCATAGACGTACACCCCTTAAACAGATTCTGGAGCATAATGGTATCCTGTTAAGGACCAGGTATTCATTTACTCTGAAACCTGGGCATCAGAAGATAGCTGAGACTGGGTTGTCTGTGGTTGTCCCTGAAGGGCTATATGGGGAAGTCATCAAGCCCTGGGGCTGCTCTTGCTTTGAACTGTGCATTGCACCAGGCATTGTTACCCCTGGCCATAAAGAGATCTATGTCCTCATGGCTAATCTCACAAAGAAGACACTTTCTATCAAGAAGGACCAGGTGGTAGACTTCTTACACTTCTACCCCATTGATAAACTATCTGAGGTTAATGGATTTGGCGCATTTGAGAAAATGGGTATACCAGACAACCCTGCGCCAGCAGTCCATCTGACAACACCCCTAGCAGACCTTTCCTCACTTAGCCCTGAGGAACAAGCTTGGGCATCATTGTTGCTCAAAAATTACTGTTCAATCTTTGCTGAAAGCAATCATGACCTGGGCTGTGCTGAAGAAGTAACTCACCACATTGATACAGGCTCCACCCCTCTTATCTGCATGCGCCCCATACAACAATCAAAAGCAAATGAGGAAGTTGTCTTCAAAGAAGTCAGCAAGTTTCTGAAATAAGACATGCTGGTCTTGTCTAAATGCCCTTGGGCGTCTCTTATCCTGATTGTCAAGAAGAAAGATGGCTCTAACCAATTCGTCATCAACTATCAACACCTCAACAAGGTTACCAAGAAGTACTTGTACCCATTGCCTTGCATATATGACACATTAGACCGCCTTGGAGGTTCCAAGTACTTCTATGATATGGACCTCATATTGGGGTATTGGCAGATTGAACTACCCCCCCAAAGAACAAGAAAAGTGCACCATCATAACCTTGCAAGGACTAATTTAACCAACAAGGATGCTGCAAGGGCTGTGCAATGCCCCTGAAACCTTCCAGAGAGCCATGGAAACTATCCTTGGTGACCTTAAACTTTCCTGTGTCTTAGTGTACTTGGATGTCATCAATGTCTTCTCTAGGACTTTCACTGAACATCTAGCTCACTTGGGGGAGGTTTTCAAGAGGCTATTAGCTGCCAATCTTAAGATAAAGCCGCGCAAATGTCAGTTCTTCAAAGAACAGCTGGAATACCTGGGCTTTGTCATAGATAGTCACGCCCTGCAGACCCAGCCTGCAAAAACTGAAGCCATCTCTAAGATGAAGCAACCTGAGTCAAAACACAACATACAGGTCTTCTTGGTTTCAAGTTTATACTTCTGGGAAGTATAATAAACAAAATAAGGGGAAGATTCTGTTGCAACCAAGTTTCCAGACTTGACTGCTAACGTATCTTACAATACACAGGTGGCGCTCAATGAGCCGCCCCTTGACGTATCTAACGTTATGTATTAATATGATGGCAATATTAAATGGTGGGTAATTAATCCTAATTAGGAGCGCTACCAATTTTACTTGCTGACTCCCGCAAAAGTTATTCCTTGGCTCCAAACCTTACATGAAACTTCCCACTATGCCACCCCCTTGTGGCCTTATGGCTTTCCCCATATAGTATATTAATCACAATATTCTACAATAAACAATACCTTATTCTTATTATTCTGTCCTTTCTATTGGACTGTTGTCTTCCCCCAATTCCAAATACTGAATCCTCATTGGTTCAGTTGCAACAGTGGTAGCAGCGGTAGGTTTACAACCTACCTAAAATAAAATTCCCCCAAGAAAGGACAGAATACGGGTGTATGGCTACTCCCCAACAAGAGATCTTCCTGCCAATCCCCAAGGGGGACATCCCCAACGGGTACGTCATCTATCAAGACCAGCTAGTTCTCACCAGCGTGTACAATTGGCTCCGCCTTGGGCAGCGTGACGCCAGCGTCACCCTACTCCAGTTGGGCCTGTCCCAACACATGCTCAACCTTCAGCTAGAATTCTTCACTGGTGGCGTCAAAGGGGCCAACATTGTCAGTTGACTCCAATCTACTGAAACCTGCCTTTGCATCTGTCAGGTTTCTGAGCCCATGTGGGTTACCACTGCATCTGGCTGCCTCACGGGGTCTGCTGCTATATGGTTCACCAACTGGGCCAGCCAGGAACTTGACGTTACCTGGGCGGCATTCCAAGATGCTGCCAAGTCCCGCTATAGCAAAACCTTCTCCCCCATTGTTGTGGAAACTTCTCTTCTAGCAATAAAGCTAACTGGTTCTGTTACTGAGTACCTTGCTGCCTGGCAACAAGCTCTTGCTGCTTCCCCCAAAGCTGTGACCAACAGAAATGCAATGCTACTCACTCTCATCATCAATGGGTTAAAACCCCATATCTGCAAGTGGGTCCCTGTAGGTTGCTGCACCTCCATCAATGACTGCTACAAAGCCATCTTGGAGGCTAACAACCAGGCCTCAATGGGCTTCTGCCATACCAGTGAAGCTCCATCCCAACCACGTACCACGCCTGGTAGTGGCCACAATCAAGTAGGCCGCCACCAACCACGTCAGCAGGAGAATGGGACTAAACGCCCCCACAAGGGAGAGCTTCAGCTAGCACAGATTGAGGATCAGGGAAAAGCCTGGGGGTTGTAGCAACAAGAGGCCTTACAACCCCACCTGACCCATCCTCTCAATCCCTTCTTGCAAAAAATACCTGTGACTACAACATTCACAAAGTTGAAACTCTGGACGTCTTTCAAGTCCATAGTGACAGCCTTGTATTGCAAGTGAGCCACTCCTCAAATAAAGTAACGCACTTGTTCTATCCCTTCTGTTTCTGTGGGAACACCCACAAATTACTGGTAGATACCAGGGCCAACCACACTATGGTGGACCAGGTGTTTGCCAACTCTCAGCAAATAAGACCAAGTGCCCAGCAGGTTCAAAGCAGTACAAGTAGCTGACTCCCACAGAGTTGCCATCACCCACAAGACGGTACCCTTATCTGTGAGAATGGGAAACGTCCAGGCTAAGCTCTCTGGGCCAATCATGGCAGAACTCAGCCACAACGTAATTGCTGATCTCAACTGGCTTTGGCACAACCATCCCTACATCAATTGGGATACCTCGGTCATCACCCTCAACAGAAATGGAGTGGGGTTCCAGATTTACCCTGTAGAAATGAGCAAGTTACTTCATGATACTGTGTTTGTCAGAATAACAGAGACAGGCTCGTACAATTTCAAGGGGGAAAACTAGACTTTAACCAATGCTCAGTCAAAGTTATCCGTGCTGAACCATCAGCAGTCTCTCCCTTGACCTCCTCACCACCATTAGCGCTTGCTGCACTCCTCAAGGAGTACAAGGATATATTCAGTGAGACACTTGAACAACTACCTCCTCCCCAGGAGATCCAGCACGCTGTACAACTTCAAGGGTTGTTACCTAAAGCATAACCATTATACTGTCTCACACCAAAAGAAGATGAAACCCTCTGCCAGCACCTTGTGGACGTGCTTGATAAGGGCTTCATTTGCCCCTTGCTCTCTCCATACGGGGCAGCTGTCTTCTTCATAGCTAGGAAGGATGGGTCCCTTTGCCTGGTCATAGACTACTGCGCCCTAAATGAGGTGATAGTTAAGAACAAGTACCCCCTGCTGCTGATTGACAACCTGTTTGACACACTTGTAGGTGCAAAGGTCTTTAGCAAGATTGATCTCACTGCGGGGTACAACCAGGTCCGCATTGCACCAGGGGATGAGGTAAAAACTGCCTTCTGCACACGCTACAGGTTGTTTGAGTGTCATGTCATGAACTTTGGAATGACCAACGCTCCCGCCACCTTTGCCATATTGATGAACAAAGCATTCAAGGAACTGATTGGGAAATGTGCGGTTGTATACCTTGACAACATTATTGTCACAGTCAAGATCAAACCACCCACCTCCAACACCTCTGTGCTGTCCTTGACACCCTTTGGAAAAACCAGCTAAAAGCTAAACCCTCTAAATGCGAGTTTCTCAAGTTGGAGCTGTGATTCCTTGGGCACACCATCTCTGCCCAAGGGATAAAGCCCAACCCTTCCAAAATAAAGGCAATCACCAGCATGCTGCCCCCCACCAATGTGGTCCAGATGCAGACATTCCTAGGCATGGTTGCCTATGTGCGCAAGTTCATTCCCAATTGCGGGGAACTAATTGCACCTCTCACTGAGCTCCTCAATACCAAACAGTGCTTCCATTGGACCCCTGTCAGAGATCAAGCCTTTGAGACGTTGAAGCAAAGGCTCACTACAGCACCAGTACTGCAGTTTCCCAATCAAAACTGACAGTACAAACTCAAGACCAATGCCTCTGACAGGGCCATAGGGGGCGTGCTAAGGGTAGAAACTGACAATGGTGTCTTTCTCCCTGTGGCATATGAGTTCAGGAAACTTACTGACTTGGAACAACACTACCCCATTCATGATAAAGAATTGGCAGTAATTGTGCACTGCATTGAGAAGTGGCGCTGTTATCTTGAAGATGCTACATTCCCACCCCGCGTCCTGATTGACCACAAGTCATTCCAGTACTTCAAAATGCAGTCCCACTTGACACGCTGTCAATAGGATGGGTCAAGCGTTTATCCCCTTATCAGTTGCGCATCAAGTACAAGCCTGGAAAGGAACTTGTCACAGCTGACGCGCTTTTGCAACTCTATGTGGCGTCCATCACTGGGGACAATGGCTTGGACCCAGATTGGCCCATGCTCTACCTCTGCCCTGAGGGGACTCGCTACAAGGGCCTTAACTTGGTCATCATCTCCAAGTTGAAGGACAACAAAAGCCAGTTCACTACTGATGCGGGTAATGTATGCCGCCAGGCAGAGACAGGTGAGAAGACGCCTTACATTCCCACCACGCAACAAGGGGACACAATATTGCACTACCACCAAACCCTGGGTCACATCAGAGGGCGTAACCTCTTTGAGATCATGAAACAGAAGGTTTGGTGGCCGTGCATGTGTCAGGACATCTTGGACCTCCTCAAAATGTGCGTGTTGTGCGAAAAGAACACATCCAAACCTGCACCCCCCAAGTCTGTCCTGCCCATCAAGGTCATGGAACTCTTTGAGCAGTGGGCCCTCAACATTGTGGGGCCACTCCCCAAAGACATACTAGGGAAGAAGTACATTATCACTGCCATTGACTACTTCACTTGCTGGCCAATAGCCTGGGCAACAACCAACCACACTGCCACCACCATTAACTGCTTTATTGGCAAGGAAATTATGGCCCGCTTTGGGCGACCCAAACACCTCATTGCAGATGGTGGCCCCAAACTTGTTGGGCATGTCATGAAGGCATACTGTGCTAAGAACGCACTCCAACGTATAGTTATAACCCCCTACCATCCTCAAGCCAATGGTAGTGTGAAACAGTTAAATAGCTCACTGGTTCAATTGATTGTCAAGCTCTCACAAGAGACCCTAACACCGCATGGACTGAGCACCTGCCCACTGCTCTACTTATCCTGCAAGAAAGAATCAACAGGGGCACTGGGTTCAGCCCTAGCACCCTGGCCTTTGGAATACCCAATAGTCTGACAGGGATTGAACAGAGAAAACTATGGTCCAAGGTTCCCAACAAGCCTCCCCTAGCAACAACCCCATCCTTAGACCAATGGTGTGCCAAAGCCCGGAAAATCAAACACAAGCAAATTGAAGGAGGGACAAAGCACCTTGAGGCTAGATACGCTGTAGGTGACCCCGTCTACACCCTCAACCCTAATTTGGCCAAATTAGAACCCAACCATCTAGGGCCCTTCAAGATAGCTGTAGTCTATGACAATTAAACCTACCAACTTGAAGATGCCCAAGGAAATACCAAGAAGCTTCACCATGATTGCTTGCGCTCCTGCTGCGCCATCCTCACACAAAAGCTATTTGTGCAGACCTTCCCAGACCTTCCACAGACTCTGGTCTTGGTGTCTGATGACAAGCAGGGGGCAAGGGGGGTGTTGCAACCGAGTTTCCAAACTCCCCTACTAACGTATCTAACATTATGGATTAATCTGATGGCAATATCAAATGTCAGGTACTTCATCCTAACTAGAAGCGCTACCAATTCAACTTGCTGATTCCCGCACAAGTTATTCCTTGGTTCCAAACCTTACATAGAACTTCCCACTATGCCACCCCCTTGTGGCCTTATGGCTTTCCTTATATAGTATATTAATCACAATATTCTACAATAAACAATACCTGATTCTTATTATTCTGTCCTTTCTATTGGACTGTTGTCTTCCCCCAATTCCAAATACTGAATCCTCCTTGGTTCAGTTGCAACAATTTAAGAAGAAAATGATAATTCATTGAATATGAATATATAATATTATATAGTATCACAACAAGCCACATGTTGTCCATGTACATCATGGAGATCATGGGGCTTATCTGAGTAATGTTTCTCTTGAGTCACAAGGCTTAATCAAGTTGTGTTCCATTTAAGACCTGGATTGAGTGATCCCTGTCATAGATGGTTAACTGATAAGGGTGCCACCAATTTATTGACTGGGCAGTGAACCATTCAGTGAGCCGCTTGGTGATTTACTCAGGGTGTTAATTCCCCAAGAGGGAGTAATTGAAGATGTTGTGACATTGGGAATGGTTGATCACTATTGGTGTTTCATCCCCTGCTTTGTAGCTATTAAAAAACCTCTTTTTTACTTGCTGAAATCAGGAGTTGACTTGATATGGAGTAAGCAATGCCAAGGAGCCTTTGATAAACTACACTTGGCCTTGTCCAGCAACCCTGTCCTGATGTATCCAGGATTTGACAGACCCTTTCTGATCCATACCAACGCCTCACTTACAGCAGTTGGGGCTGTACTATCCCAACTTGACAACAAAGAACTCAAAAACCTTGTGGCATAGGCTAGTATAACACTAAACGTTCATGAATAAAACTACAAGGTGACAGAGTGTGAATGCCTGGTAGTCATCTACACATGCAGGCAATTTTGGGTCTACATCCATGGTGTACGGTTCACGGTTATCACAGACTACACGTCCATAGCTTGGCTCCAGAGCCTCAAGAAACCAGAAGGCCAACTTGCTTGTTGGGTGCTGAAACTACAGGCCTTGGACTACAAAATCCTCCAACGCCCTGGAAGCAAGCACCAGAACGCAGACTGCCTATCCAGCTTACCCACTGTGGCCCTAGTGAGCCCATTAGCAAATCAGCTGTACCATAAAATGATGACCAGTAAATTTAGAAAAAAGCCTGAGAAAGTGCAGCATATCCTACAGGACCTTTGAAAGGATACAGTACTACACAATGGTGTGCTATAAAAGCTGGTGGATGGCAAGGAACACATATTTGCTCCTCTCTTCAAAAGAACTGACATTGTTACAGCTGCTCATAAGGCAACAGGCCATGGTGCCTTTCAGAAGACCAAGGAGATCCTTTCTTGCACCTAATTCTAGAAAGCAATGAATTTCAACATTCAAGAGACAATCAACTGCTGCATTGAATGCCAAGGGAATAATCCACTACAGAAAAGCACAACTTATCAAATGATAAAGCCCTATTTTGCCTGGCATACTGTATCAATGGACGTAGTGGGACCACTCCCACGCAGCAGCCCTGGCTTTTGTTATGTGATAGTGGTTATAGATAACCTCACTAAGTGGGTGAAAGCCCAGCCTCTAAGAAAATTAGATGCCTCTTCTACTGCACAATTTGTCTTGGACACCATCATAATTTGCCACAGCTTCCTGCAGTTCTTACTCTCAGATAATGGGACTAACTTTACAGCCTCAGTAATATCAAGAGTAAACAACCTCATGGGAGTTTGTGGGGTACTCTCCACCCCACACTACCCCAAAACCAATGGAGTAGTTGAGCGCGCCAATTGTACCCTAACCCAGATCCTCTGTAAATTAGCGTCATTGTGTACATCTTCCTGGGAAACATACTTAATAGCAGTAGTGTTTGCGTACAACATTTTGCTTCACTCTACCACAGGAGTGTCTCCATTTCAACTGATGTATTGCCACCATCCTGCCATTGTGCCTGTTCTATACTGGGCCACAGGTAACCCTGGGCAACTTTCCTACAACCAGTATCTAGGTTGTCTGGCCAACACCCTCATCAAACTACAGGCATCTGCTTTTAGCAACACAGCTATCAAGACCCAAGCCAGATTTGAGAGGGACTCCACCAATAGAGCCTCATTGCCTTTTTTTTGAGGTAGGGGAGGGGGTTGCATTGTGCGACACTCAAGGAGTGGGTAGATCCCACAAAATAGACAAGCTATGGGTAGGCCTCTTTGAGATCATAGAGAAAAACTCACCTGACACCTACACCATCAAGGATAAGGATAGTGGACACATATTTAACCGTGTACATGCAAATTTTTTAAGTCCCTTCTGCACCCCAAAGAAAGAGCCTAATTAAGCACCATCTTGATCTTGCCATAAAAGAAAATAATAATAAGCAATATATGCATATACTATTATTCATCATAAGAAAAGTATAAAAGATAAAAAAAGATATAAAAATAATAAAAATATATAAAAATGTGCAAAATAGTAGAGAAAGACATAGTCCTATATACTTTATTACTGAGTGTCCTCTTCAGGCTCCTCAGGGACATGGTGTGTGGTAGCCTCCACATAGTCATCAAAGGTGTGGGTGGCCACCACCTGATAAAGGACAACAACGTTCTGAAGCCACATGTGCTGTGTCTCAGGCAAGAGCCACTCCCAGTACATAGTGGGTACAGATAAGGCCAACCCCCCATCAGCCAGGCGTCCCAGACCACACTCTATCAGAAAGCACGCCCCTAACACCAGGCACTCAACAATAAATCCCCCAGAGGGATATTCAGCCGGAAGACCCTGCTGGTGGAGCAACACCTCACAACAATAATATTCCAAGGTGGCCTGCATCTGGCCCAAGGAACCACAAGGAAGTGAAGGCTTGGAAACCAAGAAAAGATTACCTAATAAAGCCATGTGGGAAAGATACTGGGAAGGATCACCGTCTCCAACTTCTCCAGGATGACATTGATAATGTTAGCCAACCAGTTTTGCTGATTATCTGCACGTCAAAGTCCCCATTGTTGGGTGGAGTTGGGACTAGGCCCCCAAGCACGGGACCAGACTTGCACCACTGCACAATTGAAATCAATCACCTGTGCATACTTGACATACAATGTCACATTAGAGCAAGGCGGCTCCACCAAGACCCCCTCCAGAGGCCAGGCCAGCTTGAAAAAGGCCACAGAGCAAACAGCAGGAGGGTGGTATTGCTCTGAATACCAAAGACAGGAGTGAACATCCATCCCCTGCTCACAGGACAGGAGGACAAAGAGTAACTCACTGAGGAAATCATATCCCTGAAAGAGGCTTTTAACCTCAAAGTCCGCATGATAAGGGTTGTAAGAGAGAACAACACTACCCAGCAGAGTGGGATAAGGAGCATACAGCACAACAGGCGGCCAAATACCACAGCCTGGGCCTGCCAAGCAGCCAGATCTACTGAAGAAGTTTGATTTTCACCCACCACCACCAAGGGGGAACAACTTCCCTTATTGACCTCCTGCTCCAGGATTGGACTATGCGGTTGCTGAAAAGGGTTGGTGTCAGGGAATTTTCCCCTGACTACATTAATAGTATAGGAGCCTTGGGAACAAACAACAAAACAAAGAAAGCCTGCAATCAATTTCTTGACAATAATTTTAGTCCTGGGGTTGACCCAGACAGGGATTGAACCCAGAACCCTAAGGTTAATTCAACGGTTAGTTTAATGAAGATAGTTTGAGTTAAATTACCTATTTATAACAGATTGATCCATTCAACAATGATTTCTGACTTTGGTTTTGCTTCCAAAAACGTTAGTAAACCACCTAGAGACGTCACTTACTGCTCAAACAATGATTGGCTGAAGCTATCTTGGTTTACGCTCTTGACGCCACTCTTAACACTTCAGTGTCAAGTGTCATACTTGATCTGCCTGCTTAAATCTTTGATATACCGCTTAATTGTACTTCAACTTGTGGCTGTCCCTGAAGACTACTTGTTCAACTATATAATTCTATATAGTATCCTGCCAATTATTGATTTACATTTGAAACAGGTATTAATTTCAGTCATGAAATCAATGAAATTTCCTGGAAAATCCCCTCATTTTCCATGATCCTCTTATTTTGTTCCAGCCTCAACTTGAAGGTATTTAAGTGATCAAAACTTACTATTATTACTTGTTCCAACAATAAAGATTTTATCCTACACCTGCTACTCCTTCATTTTTCTGATAAACACATTTTTGAAGCCATGAGAGGAATTCTATTCTTATCCTGGCTTCTAGCTTACTTCTTGCCAGTGGTATTGACCTTGGAAAACCCAACACCTACAACTGACTGGTACAACTCTTCTCCAGATGATGCCCACCAAAAGGAACCCCTTGCCCACAGATAGTTCAAATACCCTTCTGGACATTGGGGACGTAAATTTCAATATGGCTGTTCATTTACTACACTGCCTACTGAACCTGCTCTGGTTTGACCCTATGCCTCCTTTTACCTCTTGACGTATTTGGTAGGTCACTATCTACTTGCTTGTTTCAGTTCTATGTTTGGAAGATTTGCTTACCTAGGGCACCTAGGACACCTCACAATGATCACAGTTCCTATTGGCTCAGTAATAACAGGATTAAATTTAGGGGCTTTGGCCCACCAGCTAGGGAACTTGTTCCCTGTCAAGTGGGTCCCTGACAGTTGGTGACCACAGTAGTGGCCAAGGACAACTCTGAGCAAGTATTGTTATCCTGGGCTTGTAATAAACGCCACCCATAAAACTGGACGTGGTGTGCCTCCTTACTCTAACAGTTGAATTCTTGTCAACTCTCCTCTGACATGGTTGCCAGAAACTTCTGATACTCCTCCTAGGTGCTGAGATGGGAAGATGTTGTTGAGAAAGCCATAATGCCTGATTCTCTTCTTACCCTCCCTATTTATGGTCAAGAGGGGAGAAATATGAGATTAGGCTGATTGACCACAAATGATCAGGCTAACCATTGCACATAGATTTTTATCATTTACATGCTATTTTATCACTAGTTTGAAATTCTATTAAGTGTAGTGATTATACACGGTATAATCAATAGTCTATTATAATTGATATGGCAGTTATACGCCATGTTTATTGTTAGTTTATTATGATAGATGCAATAATTATATGCTGTATTATCACAGATCATTGTTCCAATGTGTAGTGATTATACGCTGTATAATCAATAGCTTATTATAATTGATATAGATAGTATATGCCATATAAACATTAGCTAATATAGTTATTAACATTGATTATACGCTGTGTAATCACTATATCATCATTTGTATATTGCTCAATTCATCCTACTGGACTTTGTATTAACTTAGTCCCACCCAGCCTGATGGGCATATATGATCATATCAAACAAGTGATATGCAAATGGCTAGAAAACACCAAGTTTGGATCAGCATTACACAGCGTATAATTGGTTTCTTATTGGTTTGGGTCAGCATTACATAGCAGATAATCTACAAGTTAAAATTGAATTAAGTCCACTATTATACGGCATATAATCCCTAATTCAACCTGTTGCATTAATAAGCAAAAGGCTTGCCAGCCAGAAAAGGATCACTGATTAAGCCCTGCAAATGAAATACTGGGATTCTAACTTCCAATGTAGAAGGCCTGAACAGGGACCATTTCTAAGTGTCAACCAAATACAGCATAGTTTCCTAGAGAAATAATATGTGTGTAAGAATAAAACCAATCATAACTGCCAGTGGGCTAGCTTAAGAAGGGTGTAGGCTGTAGCTGAAGTGCCATGTACACCTTGCTAAGGCCAGTAGCAGCACACATGCCAAAGACAACCAATCAGGATAGGCACAGCCAGCAAAGATGGACCTTTTGTGAAGATAGCCACTGAAAACTGTCTAAAAGGACAAGAACAAGGGTTATTGCAGTATATATTGATACAGACACCTGAAAGGATGATAAAAAATTCTTAGTTACACCTGGATAGATTGCAGCTGCTGGCTAGATTGTACTCCAGTTTCAATAAACATAATTATTTTCAAAGTTCTATTCTATTGTAGTTTGTAGTGCTCTTGCATAAGATTAGGTAGAGTACATTGAAAAGGCTAACATCTATCTGTAGCTTTAAACATACCAGCAATAACCTCAGTTGCTCAACATCATGTTTGGTCAGAGTTTTCTGTGTGTCCTTGAAGTAAATGATCTTGTACTGACATGTATTCTATTAATAGTTTTTCAGCTTTTTTTGTTCAGCCTGGATTTTGGTTATTCAAATAAAAGCATGGTTTTTTAGAAGCTGATCTACTATTTCTGGATGGCTTTGATAATTAGCATAACTTCTCTTGATGATTAAAATCAAGGTGATTTAGTCTACATAAAGGGTGTTCTGTCTGATCTAGTCCAGACCAAGTATTACATCAAATCCAGAAAAGTCAATAACTTGACATTAAATGAGTGAGCATAGATTATCTAGAGCAATGAAAAAGAGAGCTGGTTCTCAGGTAACAAAAATACAATGCTTGTCAGCTAGTACTATGCTTCTAATCCACAAAGAATTAATAGCCAGCTTGTACTTGTTCACAAAGTTTTTGTTAACCAAGGTCCAATCTGCGCCTAAATCTGAGAGTTTTAAACCAGTGTAACTGCAAAAAACAGAAAGAATATAACATATGTTTATTTAGGTGTCTGATGACAGTGTAGAGTAGATAACTTCCAAATGCCAATGTATCATGGGAAACTAATCAACACCATCAGGTTAATAGTCCTTGTTGAGAAAGTCTGATGAAAATTGGGGAGAGTTTGGCTTGCTTATTGCTCTACTCAAGCTTTTCTCTCATCTTGTTCATTCAGGATCAAGATGGCTTTGAAATGCAAGAAATTAAATTGTTTGAAACTATCATTTTTTGATTGCTGAATGTTGTGGTTTGTTGTTGTTAGGCAGAGAACAGCTAGTATTACTAGATGTGTTAAGATTTTTGGGCCTCTTTTTCAGTCTGTGCTTTGTGAAGTGCATTAGATGATTGTTCTGATTTTTCTGATTCATGTAAAAGCTCTGCAGGTTAGTTAACTGGTGAATTTTCACATGTTTTATAACATTTGGTTTCATAATTTCATAGTACACAAGGTGTGTGGCAGAAGTGTCAAAGGCCATTTTGGGTGAGGCAGCAAGACATAATTTCTTGTGGGCTCTTGTAAGCTCCTTTGCTGTACCCAAATAAGTTAAGCTCTTGAATTGACAGGTTATCATGGGTGCAATAATTTTTATGCAAGATTAGGGAAAAAGTCTTTTTTGAAAGTGTCTCAGTTTTTTCTGAGTGATTTTTGTGTAACTTGTCATATCAGATACCCGGATCATGAGTCAATTAAATGAAAATTCTCACAATTTAAAGACGTACAACTCACTTTATATTAGTTAACTTTTTTTGCCAACTAAGTTCAGGCTGTGATGTTGTTGTTGGAGCCAGAAAAAGATTCCAAGGTGGTGCTTCAAAGGTGTTGTGTAACATGTGCAGGCATAATGCTCTTATTAGTGTCCCAAGGTACTGAATAGAATGTTTAAAAAACTTGTGCAGGTAGAGTGTTGAAGACAAACACAAAAATGACCATGTTTTTTGTAGATAATATGACCTTTGGAAATTTCAGCTCCTGAAATGTAAGATACCCAGTGCTGAAAAAGCTCTGACATGATTCTTTTGTATATTTGTTGACTGTGTGGGTACAAGCAATTAAGGAAGTGTTGAAGGTGAAAGTGTAGGATGAAACCCTTACTTGTGCTACCAATGTTGTAACTGTGCTGTATTAGCAGAGTTAAAAGAGGGGAAATATTGAAAGCTAGATAATATATTTATTTGAAATATGAGAGATTATATAGTAGGAGTGAGTTCTTTAGAACAAGGTATTTGATGATCAATTGTCTTGAAAGTGTAGGTAGTGGCTTGATCCTGGTAGTATTCAAGCCCTAAATCAAGTTTGCTCTGGATTTAGGTGATTGGATGTTTGCATTTCCTTATTCAGCAACTTGATTTGGCTTCCGCTTTTGGCTATGTGTACTAGGATAGTCAAGTCAAGTGATGAAGGATGTATTGTAAGAAGCCTTGCTGTGGGTCAACCTGCAGTTTCAACACTATTTTGTTGACTCACAAAAATAGTTCAAATTTTCAAAAAGATTATTGTTTTGTGCTTGTGAGTATCACTTTTGTGACTAAACCAATTTTGTTCTCTGATTATAGCATTTTTGTTATATTATATATATAAAGTTGATGTATATTACTTCAGAATGTGATTGGTTTATTTTTGTTTTGGATATGGGGTACTTTTTTTGCTGTCTCATTTTTGGGATTCTATATTTAATTTTAATTTTTTTGTGTGATTGACTATTTTTGTAATATGGACCTAGAAAAATGGAACTTTTGCTGAGTAAGTGACCTTCAAGTAGAACCAGTTGCCTTTCATTATGTGACTGAACCAATTTGTTCTGAACCGAACCGTTTTGTTTATCTCAACAGGTTGGATTACTACTGTATGGATTGTAGATCATCTTGCTCTGGGTATTTCTATCATATCAAGCACTTAGCATACATCAATTGAATCATCTTCCTTTTTAGAGCCTGTTTCTCCTGTAAATCTGCATGGTTTTAATCTTCAAAAACGGGGAACACGTCAAAGAATCTTTTTTGGGTTGGAAGGTTATCAATGATTTCCATGTCTTCCTGGGGGAGTTCAATGTCTTGGTAGTTGGATTGGATGTGGTGCTCAGAACTGGATTTTGGAATGACTGAACAGCCTCGCTGTTGGCCCCAGGCAAGTAAGACATGGGCAACATCAGTGTTATTCTTTTCAGCAATATTCTTAAGAGTGGGATCTTCCAATACCCTTGGCTTTCCGAAGGAGCCAAGAGGGGCGTATCCAGTGACGTGGATGTTGTTCTCTTTGCAGAAGGCAAGCAGCTCGTGTTGAGGAAGATAAGGGTGCAATTCCACTTGGTTGACGGCAGGGCGGATAGCGCAATCTTTGAGGATAATTTGAAGATTCTTGATAGTGAAGTTGGAGACGCCAATGTGCTTGACTTTGCCGCTAGTGACAAGGTTCTCCATTGCACGCCAAGTGTCTGTCAGCGTGATGTTAGCATTGGAGGGTGGTATGCCCCGTGTTTCAAGCTGATCAATGGTAATTGGTTGAAAGTCAAAGCCAGCAAATGGCTGGGCGTATGGACAGTGCATGAGATATAAATCCAAATACTCTAATTGAAGATGCTTGAGGCTTTGGTCAAGGGCTGGTTCAACATGCTGAGGCTCATGGAAAGTGTTCCATAACTTGGAAGTGATAAAAATATCCTCACGTTGCACCTCACTCTCCGCAATGGCCTGCCCAATTTCGTACTCGTTGCCATAAATGAAGGCACAGTCTAGGTGACGGTATCCTGTTACCAGGGCAGTCTTTACTGCAGCATACACCTGAGTCTCTTGAGCTTGCCAAGTCCCAAGCCCAAATAGAGGGATCTGCGCTCCCGTATAAAGCACTCCTTTGCGTTTAAGCGACATTCTATTTACTTTTAAGCCCCATCATGCCTTATATTCTGAATCTGGTTGTTTATAACTTGGACCTCCTTGAATTGACCGTTTCATAACTCGGGTAAATGCAGATAAAACTGAACGTTTTAAAATCTTTTCTAGCTTGTCGCTTGGGCGAAACTATCTCGGAATCACAATTTAGTCTGGATTACTCTGCAGATGTTATTGGATCCAATCCAAATAGGATGGTTACCGCATTTGGGTATAGACCTATTTATACTCCCATCCATCTCTCCACCGCCTGTCGCCTAAGGCAGCAAATGGGCGAATCTCAATAGAACTCCATGGCAACATTATATATACCCGAATTCCAGCTCAACCCTACACAGAATAATCTATAATCCAACTTCTCCAAGCCCATCGACTTAATCAATTCCGACACCATGACATCACTCTAATACTTTATTTAAGTAAAAATATATTCTTAAAATCAATATGACGTCATCTTGTAGGAAATAGTGTTGCTGGAATCTCTGTCGTCGGGAATGAGGGCATACCATCATTTGATTGAACCGCAAAAAGCAATTCAAACCAAAGCAATATTTTAAATATAAGCTATATTCTTTCATAGCAAAGTTTAAGGATACTGCTTCATAAATATTTGTGTTGGAACCCATATATCGAAAATAAAGATGTGCTAGGAAATAATTATGAATAAAGGTACTCATTGAGAGCTTTGATATTGTGTTTTCAGTCTAACAGAGTTTTGAAAAATGTAATGGGTACAAGTATTGAATAATAAATGTTAAGGACTTCAATAATTTCCATACAAACTAAATTATGCTAATTGGTCGATACAAAAGAGAGAGTAGTTGAGTAAAAGCCATAAGTTCTTGGAACCATCAGGTGTCTTATAAAAATAATGGGCTGCACCTAATATCAAGATAATCAGACATTTAAAAAATTAAATATCACCTACAAAATAAACATACCAATAGTTTTATTGCTGCTAATTTTTTCATACTAGTTATCATTATTTATTGCCAGTGGTTGTCCATCAAAGTTGTCAAAACTGTGGGGTCAACCCCCTGCAGAGTTCCACACAAGAGGATCTGTGATCCCCAAACCAACTTCCCCATGACCCATAGACAAATGCAGAAGTCTACTCAAATTACTAAATCCAGTAACAAGAATCAGTGACAATCATAGCTTGGGGGAAGCTCAATTAAGCGCTTTACTCATTACAAGGATGGTGCTGCCTCCTGCTCAATACAACTGATTGATCATTCCAAACTTGTTTTCTTTATAATTATTCACTCTAACTATATAATTTCAATATATCAATAAAGATAATTATCTAGTTTTCAATCATTTTTTCCTTGTAACTCTGCTAATACAGCACAGTTACAACAAAGTGTTGAAACATATTCAATTATTCACTTTTAAAAGAGTTTTCTCAATTATTTAAACCAAACCCCCAAAATGATAAGCTTTCAGCACTATGATAGAAGTTCAATTTATTAATACAATAAAACCTTGGATTTCAAAAAAATTACTTATTCACACCTGTATAGATATCCCACTGTAAACTATCCAGCTATTAAAAGGTCTTCCTCTTTTTAATCAAATTACCAACCCTTTCTAATTTAAAAATTATTGCTTGATGTACTATATTCTCTTATATTAAGAACATCAGTAGCAGTGATGTATGATTATACAATAGCCTTTGCATCTGTGAGGATGAACAAAAGTAACTCATCTGCAAATAAACTTGAACTTAAACAAAACATAACTGGGAAAAGTTACAGACCTTAAATCAGAATGAAATCAATTGATTAATAAGCAAAAAACTAAGCAGGAATCATTGGTCTGATCAAACAAACTACAAAATAAAATACAAGACAACCAGTAAAAACAGAAAATAAAACAACTAAGTACAGAAAGTAAAATAGTTCAGAGCTTTCATGAAATGTAAAAAATGCTACAGATATAGTAGTTTTAAGAGCTGAGCATGAACAGAATCAAGTTAACCTAAAGAAAAATACACACAATTCAGAACAAATCAGCTGAGATCAAAGCAAATTTAAAAAATAATAAACTTATATCAAATCACAACATATTTGCATTTCCTTCTATTTCATTCTGGTTTAAGTTAATTTTTTCTCAGCCGGGTCAATTTTGCTTTAGGATGGCTTGATTTGGCTATCCTTGAAGCTGCAAAAACTACTGTAGTGACAAGGCATTAAAAGAAGAACAGAATGAAAAAGTCAGCCCAACCTCCAAATAAAAATTCACAAACATGAAACAAAATAAAGTTTTTCATGCTGAATTATATTCACATTGATACATACAATAATAGTAATACTTTGATAAGTAATTCAGAGGAATTTAATTGGAAACTACAGGCATTTTTACCAACTTTTAAAGATTGTTATTTGAGTATCATAGATATAAAAATCATCTAAATTGGGGCTTATAATTGCCATAAATTTAAGGACAATAATGTTTAAACCTTTTCTTTTAGTGATTATTTTTGCCTTTTTTTAAAATAATTTTTACTAGTGATAATAATTTGAAAGTGTTCCCAAAGCAATATGCTAGCCAACTCAGCATCAATAAATAGGAAAACAGCTACAGTAAAGCACCATTTACATAATAATCTTTTATATAATAATGAGAAAGTGGATCTGTTTATGCCACCTGGTTTACCTAGTGTTGCATATACTGAATGGATTAGACAAAGAAACATTCACTTAGGGATTAAGCAATGAAACAATTGTGCAATTGCAAGATTGCCCTATTGCAACATGGTTTTAAAAGGGTTAAATACGTTTAAAACACCTAAAAAACAGGTGTTTGAAGAGGATCTGGATTGTGCATCAATTGTGGTCTTCACTTCCAAAGTTATTAATAGGACAACAAAATAATTGCCACTTGCCTTCATTGGGCAAGGTGCATGAAACTGGTTGTTTTCTTGTGTGGCTATTTCTGCTGTGCATTTTCACTCTCTTTCTTTTGGAAAGTCCTTCTGGCTGTGCCTCCTTTTCTCTGGTGATAATTATACTGCCCTATACTATATTAAAACATCACTATAAAATAAAATACCAGTTTTTTCTTTATATCTTTTATTCCTTCTGTCTGCAATAAGACTGTCACTATACCAGCCAAATAATTAAGCAACCACTGCCATATTTTACAGCACCTTGGATTATCCTTTTTTAAACATTATCATATGGCTAGCTTTAGCTGTATTCCTCTTGTTGACCTCTCAAAAGTTAATAGTTATACAGCCATTTAAGTTAATGGATTAGTTCTGAAACCATTAGCATCCAATAGCCCTTTAGTTAGAGCATCATCCAATAAGCTTTCTGGTTTCATGACTTTAAAGCCAAAAATCTGAATTATTATGTCATTAATTATCAAATTTACACTGTTTTTATTTTTCCTGTGATGAAATCAAATTTCAAAATAAAATTTGGAATTATTAAGATTTTTTGTTCTCTAAAATTGTGATAGCTTCTTAGAAGAATTTAAACCATTTTCTATCTGTTCTTGTGCCACAAAGACCTGAACCTCATGTGTATAGATGGCAATTGATTTCTCTGTCTATATAATGTTTTGTGGTAACACAAATTATTATAGATCCCAATACAGTTTCTAAATTAAATCCAAGTTCAATTCACATTTTTTTGTGCGTTTTTATGTACTTTGGCGCACTTTTCTTAGCCACAACTAGAGAAGTATATCATCAATTATGATTTTTCAGGGCCTTAAAATAAATGTTTTATTCATTTCTGAAGACTAAGCTTCTGGCTTAGTGCAAAATCAGTACTAAAGTCAAGATTTTCTTGTTGTATCTCTTGGATGGGCCCAATGTAGCACACAACAATCAGGAAAAGTTGTAGATAAGCTTGTTGCACTCAATGAGTGTTAACTAAATTGGGAAAAAATGATAAATTGAAATTCTTTTCCTGGACCTCAGTAGTGAATGTGTTCAACAATTTTATGAGCAAGAAAATGATGCCAAAGTAAAGAAAAAATATTTTTATCTTTATTGCAGATCACCAAAGCATACCTATAGTGCACCTGTTATCCTGAGGCCACCAAAGTGTGTCCTAGGTCAAAGCCAGAGTCTATATTGGTTAGGGTGGCATACTTTTGGTGAGTAAGCTCTGCATAAAGTGCATAATGTTATACTTAGAGTGTCTAAATTCTTTTATTAGCTTGCAATAAAAAATCATTGAATCTGTTAGATAAATCATTATATCTGCATTTTCCTGTTTATTTTATTGGTAGAAATCCTGAAACAAGTACAGAAGCTCTCTTTGAAGAAACTTTTTGCTCTTGAAAAAAGCTTAATATATATTTTAATATTTAATCAGTCAACATGCTTTGATTAGTTGTGCATAAAAGTCCTGTAGTTTTTTATAAAATGCTCAATCTTTTCAGGGTTAAGTTAGAAAATCATGTGAAAGTTCTTCATAGTGTCACAAGTGACACTTGACTGCTAATCATCAAGAGGACAATGTCCTGCCTGCATGACTCAAACTCTGATCCTAATAATGAATTACTACTGATTGTTGTAACTGTGCTGTTTTAGCAGAGTTTCATGGGGAAAATATTTAGAAGATAGATAATAATCTTTATTGCAAGATAGTGATTATATAGTTCATGTGAATCCAGGATAACAGGAACATGATTGGTGATCACACAGCTGGATCAAAGAGGAGGTGGCTTGATCCTGGTAATAAGTCAAGCGCCAAAACAATGTATCCACCATAAAGGATCATCATCTGTTCATGTTGGTGGATTTGGTAATTCAAGTTGATTTCCTAGTCTGGCTTCAAGTGACCGGATAATTGGATTGCAGGTCACAAATCTGCTTGGTTGGAATCTTGCTGGCAGGTTGAGTCTGCGGTTTTGACACTCCCCCAACTGAAGGTCGGCCTCCTCTGGGAGCAGGTTGTCAGGGAGGTTGTCAGGAGCCCGGGTGCCTTAGTGAACTAGTTGCTGTTCTGTGGCAGGCAGGGCGGTTTCCCGTTGTTTCTGTCTTGCTTTTCAGGGTTGTAGGCAATCATGGTGTAGGGTCTTGTCTTGCTTTTGTTTGCTAAGTCCTTGCACAAGGTAAGTGTTATTGTCATTTACCTTCAGAATGATTGCTGGCCCCACTTTTTCAGGTTGTAACTTGCTCTTGTCAACATTCATGACCCATACTTTGTCCACAACTTCATGTCTATTGCAGATGGGGACAAATGTATTTTGCAGTCGTTTATTCTCTTTGTCTTTTTGCTTGCTGTTAGCCTCTAACACTTGAGGATCTGAGCGCAGAGGGACTTCACTTGTAATTTCCAGTTTAGGTCCTGTCAATGCTTGAATGATATTTGGCTGTGTGCCGTATACCAGTTCAAACAGGCTTTTTCCGGTGGATCTGTTCACTTGGGTTTGACACACAAGTAGTGCAGTTGGTAGCTGCTTATACCAGTCTTCAGGTCTCCTGGCAGTGAGTTTGGCTAAGGCTTGCACAAGGCTACCATTGAACCGCTCTACACGTCCATTAGACTGTGGGTGATATGGTGTTGTTACGGTGTGTTTGACCCCATTCTTGGTGAGGCACACATTGGTGTCTTCAGAGGTCAACTATTTTCCTCCATTGTTTATCAGGAGTTCTGGATTTCCAAACTTGCTGATTATTTCTTTGCCAATAAATTGTCAAACGTCATTGCCGGTGTGTGCCTTCACTGCTTGGGCTACTGGTCATCTTGTTGCAAAGTCAATGGCAGTGATGATGTATTTCTTGTAATTGTGTTTTCCTGGCATGGGACCAACAATGTCAAGAGCTCATACTTTGAAAGGTAGTTGTGTGCAGATGGGGAGTACTGAATTTGGCAGGGTTTTGCTTTTGGCAAACTTTTTGCACACCTTACATTGGTCTAGAGCTTACTGGACATTGCTGTATAAGGTTGGCCACCAGGCTTTATGTTTTAGAAACTCATATAGATTTCTGCTCTTGGTATGTCCAAGGTCTCTGTGATAACAAAGGATAGTATCAACTTGCTGATGTGTGGGGATGTAGGAAATGGTTGTGCCATCAGTCATCTTTCTGTGAAGAGTCCTGTATATGTCAGCAAAGAGGTGTTCATTCTTGATGACTGTTTCTTTGGTTATATTGGTTGTGCCAGGGGGAACCCTTTGTCCTTTGTTTGTAGCACTAAGAGAGGCCATTCTGGGTCAAGCCCATTCTCTCCTCTTGAAGCACAGACATACAGGTGGGACAGGGCGTCTGCCATGGCAAGCTTGGCCCCAGGCTTGTACTGGATGAGCATATTAAATCTCTCCAATAGTTCCATCTACCGCGCTTGGCGGCGCAATAGATTTGCTTGAGTCTTGAAATAGATGAGTGACTTGTGATTGATTAATGCTGTGAATTCTTCCTTGCGTTCTAGGTAGCAACGCCATTTGACTAGGCAGTGCATAATAGCCAGCAGTTCCTTGTTGTGAATAGGGCATTAACACTTGCCATCTGTCAATTTTTGCAATTTGTAGGCTACTGGCAGGAAGTCACTGTCACTATTTTTGATTTTTAGTACTCCCCCAATGGATGCATCTGAGGCGTTGGTTTTCATTTGGTATTCCCTGTCACGTTTGGGGTATTGCAGGATGGGAGCTGTTGTGAGCTTCTCTTTGAGGCGTCTAAAACAGAGGTCACATTGGGGGGTCCACACAAACTTGGACTTGGTGCCTGTTATGGCGGATAAGGGGTCAGTCAGAATGCCACAGTCAGGTATGAAGCGTTGTAAATAGGCCACCATTCCCAAGAAGGTGCGGAGTTCTGACTTATCCTTGGGTGGTGGCATCTTGCAGATGGCCTGTATCTTTTGACTGTCGGGTTTGATGCCATCCTTTGAGACTATGTGTCCCAAAAAGGGTAGTTGCTCACAGAAGAACTGGTACTTGGAGGGCTTGGCCAACAGTTTGTGCTGTGACAAGGTAGCAAAGACAGCCTCTAGGTCTTTGTGGTATTGTTTCACCAAGGGGCTGTAGACAATAATGTTGTCTAGATACACTAGGGCGTGTTTGCCTATGTGGAGCGCAAACACTTTGTTCATGAAGGTTACAAAGGTAGACAAGGCATTGGTCATGCCAAAGTTGAGTACCACACATTTTTAGGAGCTGTATTTAGTGCAAAAGGCTGTTTTGAGAATGTCTTCCTCCTTGATACAAATCTGATTATAGCCTGCAATTAGATCAATCTTGGAGAAGACTGTGGCTCCTCCAAAGGCATCAAAGAGGTTGTCAATCAGTGGCAGTGGGTATCAATTCTTAATGGTAACTTTGTTTAGGGCGCAGTAGTCTGTGACCAGGCGTAAGGTACTGTCCTTTTTGGCCACAAAGAATACAGTGGCCCCAAAGGGAGACTGTGAGGGGTGGATAAGTCCTTTTTCCAATGCCTCCTTGAGGTAGGCGCATAGGGCGTTGTCTTTGTTTGGGGTCATCCTGTAGGTAGGGCGCGCCTTGGGTACAGCCCCCTTGAGTTGGATAGAGTGCTGAATATGCTTCTCAGGAGGTAGCCCAGGAAGCGCTTCCTTAAAGATTTCTGGATGGCGGGCCACAATGTTACAGTCCTGAGGCGTGGAGGTATCCTGGTGGTCTTTGAAGTGTATGATTTTGTACTGGCAGGAGTCCCAGTCAATTTACTTCAGGTCTTTCTTTTTGTCCTGGGTCTCTGTGATACGTACAAAGATGTGGTTGCACAGCAGTTGGTCCATGGAGTCAGGGTAGATCTGGTGGTTGACGCCTTCACGCTTGATGGTCAATAATGAGGTTGCCCAGTCTACGTGAGGATTATTTTTTTGTAACCAATCCAAACCCAGTACTATGTCAAACTTTGAAAAGTCAATGATGGGGCCTTGGATGGTGAAATGCAGGTTCTCAAGCATGACAGAGAAGGGGACGGCTTCCCTTGTCACAGCAATGTGGTGTTCATTAGCCAAGACCACATTTTTAATCCGCAAAGGATTAGTGGCCAGCTTGAAATTATCCACAAAGCTACTGTTGACTAAGGGTTGGTCTGCGCCCAAGTCCAGGGGTGCTGAGCCTGTGTAACTGCAAAAGCAAAAGGATAGGACATCAATTTATTGGGATGTCTGGCAATGGTGTACAGTACTGAGTCCTCCGAGGGCACCTGGATCATTGGGCATTAGTCCACGTCCTTGGGTTGGTACTCATTGTTGGGCAAGTCAGGAGTTGCGTGAGGAGAAGTTGGCTTACTTAGTGCTCTCCCCGGATTTTCCCTCATCTTGGTTGCCTTGCATGGGAGTGACACAGAAATGAGTACAGTTTGACTGGACATTTTTTATTTCCATGCCCATTAGAACTTGTGGGCTTGTGGTTGGCATTGTTCCCATTGCCTCCAGGAGGTGGTCAAGCAGAGCTCCTGCTTGGATGGGAATCCTTGGGTCTTTCTTGTTTCCCAGTTTGTGCCTTGTGCAGAGTGTTGGATGTCTGTTCTGCTTTTTCTGCTTCACGGTACCGGCTTTGCAGTTTGGTCACTTGATCCAGGTTTACATGTCTCATCACATGCAACTTGAGGGCTTTGTAGTGCATGAGGTGTGTAGCTGGCGTGTCAAAGGCCATGTTGGATGGTGCACAAAGACGGAGTTCCTTGTAGGCACAGGTGAGTTCCTTCACAGTGCCTGTCTGGTTCAGGCTCTTCACTTGACAAATGACCATGAGCGCTGTATCTTTAAGCACAAATCTTGCCAGGAAGTCTTACTTAAAGGTATCCCAGTTCTTGTCAGTGTGCTCCTCATGCCACTTGTTGCACCAGGTGCCAGAGTTATGGGTCAGGCAAATGGAAATTTCTGCAATCCAAAATTGCTGTGGGCTTTCCATCTGATCTAGCTTGCTCTGGGCGGACTGGATCCATGCGGTGGCGTTGTCATTGTTGGCCCTGGCAAAAGGCTCCAAGGCGGCACTTTGTAGTCTTTGAGCTATATAGGTGGGCATGGTGGTTTTGTTGGCTGGTTGTGGCATCAATGAGGGAGCCTGAAAGAAACCTTGTGCAGACATGGCGTTGAAGGCAGGTAGCAGGATGGCTGTGTTTTGGTATAGGACAAAACCATCAGGTATCTTGGTACCTGGGTGTACAGAGTCCAGTCAGGCAGGAGGCAAGACATAATTCTGTCAAGGATTTGTTGGCCGCGGCATGTGCAGGCAACAGGCGGAATTTTTCAAGATAAGGTAGGATTAAAAACCTACCTGTGCTACCAATGTTGTAACTGTGCTGTTTTAGCAGAGTTATACAGGGAAAATATTTAGAAGGTAGATAATAATTTTTATTGCAAGATAGTGATTATATAGTTCATGTGAGTCCAGAATAACAGGAACATGATTGGTGATCACACGGCTGGATCAAAGAGGGGGTGGCTTGATCCTGGTAATGAGTCAAGCACCAAAACAAGGTATCCACCATAAAGGATCATCATCTGTTCATGTTGTTGGATTTGGTAATTCAAGTTGACTTCCTAGTCTGGCTTCAAGTGACCAGATAATCAGATTGCAGGTCACAAATCTGTTTGATTAGAATATTGCTGGCAGATCAAGTTTGCAGTTTTGACATGATCAATAAAGAGACAGCAGTCTGCCCACTATAATCAAAACCTGAATTCCTAGAAACTACCAGCCTGCAGGTCATTGGACCCAACCAAGGAACCAACCCAATTTTGGAGAAATCACTGATCCTGGCTAATAAAACACCAACCACTTGAAGATCTTGCCTGTACATGGACCCTCCTGACCTAGTAATTAGATGCACCAAATTAAACAGTTTCTCTGTGGACTGCCAGCACCCTGCCAACAAGGTGTAGCAGAGGCCCAGTGGGTTGCAGAATAATGATAAATCTCCTTAGACTAATATGGAAACCAAAATTCTTTGTTCAAATTCAGTCAATAACACACCACCACTAATTGATGCCACCAAGGATTTCCAAGCCCAAGTAAACTCCAGCACCCAGCCTAAAGGAAGTTCCAAAAGTTTTTCATGGCAGATAACCATAATTATACCCCAGAGTTGCCAGGAAGTTGCTCATTGATATTCTCACAATAAAAGGCTAATCAATCTTTGGTTCACTGAAGTCATCCCGTACATACTTTTAGCACTTTTACATTCATATATTGATTACTTCAACCCTGCCTTGCTAGCCTAACAGTTACCAGAAGTTTTCAACAAGCTTCCCAAGTTGTATTGCCCTTCTGGAATAGCCCACAGCCCAGCATATTCCTCTGAGTATTCTCCCAAGCCAACCCACTCATTACCCATGACACTGCCAGACACTCCTTGACCCAGTTACCCGCTGAAACCCAAGTCTGCTACCAATACAATCTCTACTAAGTTATTTGGCGCTTCTATATTACACCCACTGGCCTCATTAATTCCATGGTACCTGTCAACAGCTCTTGGGCTTTGCTAGGCAAATTGTTCTCTTATATTGTGAATTTAGCACCCATTCTGTGGTGAGCCTTCCCTTTTATGTCTGTGGGACGTCCTCTCACCAACCTACCCAAACTCACTGCAGGTTGGTTTACTGACACATAGTCTTAAAGGGAAAACTTTTATAAGGATTATGAACAGTCTTTATTAACTGTAGAGAAAAAAATCCCCAGAAACCTTCTAACTTAGTGTATTGTGACATATTTATCATGCTCTTCAGTTACATTATTCTGTGGTCCTTTATTCCCTTCTTGCTATAAATTAGTATCAATATATCACTGTATGATCAATAGCTATGAACAGCTACAATAAGTTTTTAATGCTGGCTATTAATTGTTGTAGCTGGAAGTGCATAAATCAAGAGAAAAAGTGCAGAAAACATTAGACTTAATGGACTTAAATAAAATAAAGGTAAAAAACAAGTTATGATGGCTCCTAAAAAACAAGCTCAAAGTATCTGAGCCAAATTAACCTTGATAAGACAACGTAATCTTAAAGTCACGTGATATTCTCTCATTAATCAGAAGGGTTATCAGAATTTGAGCATTCCAGGGTTTTTTTACTGGTCCAGTTATGTGTTGGAATAAGAAACATGAAACTACCAAGGGTTTGAAGATTCAGGTGAAATTTTCTGAGTCAATAACTTTGATACCTAATGAAAATTTCTTGTTGTTCAAACCTTAAGAGTTGAGTCCACCCAAAATTCTCAATAAAAAAACTGACTTATTTTAATCCTAAACATTTTTAATGCATTTTTTCCTAGGCCTGCTTTACTATATTCCATACAATTTAATTTTAAATGTTTTTTATGAAAAGATGGGGTTCTGTTCTAAGCTCTCTTATGGTTGTTTGAATGTTTCTCCAATGTATACCAATGTTGGAGTTTTTACTATCAAAACTGAAGAAAATAACCTTAACCAGTTCTCAATGCTCTGAGTTTTATTCTGCAGATTCTTTGGTCTTGTCTCAAGAAATCTATCTTGAGTTAATATGTTTGGCAATAATCTTCTTGTTAAATCCCAGTGTTTTTTTTGAAAATTTTACCAAGAGATATCTGAAGCCTTGTTTTTGGCTTATTGTTGTAAGTTAGATTGCATTAATAGAATGGTCAATTCTATCAGTGAAATTAATCCTGATGGTCAAGGATATTTCAGTTTGCTCTCAAATACATTGGATCCAACAGATTTACATTCCTTAATTGAATTCATATGTTACAGCGTTTTGGCCAACCTATTACATCCTGATGGATTAAGTTTGGGAATTACTAACAACTGCTGTAATTGGCAGCTGCAACTGCAGCCCACTCTGGAGTAATGTGAACTTACTTTTCCCTGTTAGATTGTCTGTTTCATCTCTAAAAGAAAGGAACACAGATGCAAGAGCCTGGTGGGTCTAAGAAGATGGTGTAATATTCCAAACAATAGTGCAGGTGTTAATAACACTCCTGCAGCCATTGTGAAGTTATCATAATATATAACTTCCTTCCTTTCTCTCAATAAAATATAATTTCACACATTTATATCTTGCCTTTAAAACTCTACTCAGTTGTTACCTTAGAATTAAAGGTAAAGACTACAAAGTCATTAGACTTGTATTAATTTGTGTTTAGGCCATACAACTATACTATACTAGTCAGCAACCCTAGACGTTAACCCTAAAGACGTCAACAAGGCCCAATTCACAACACTTATCATCAACTATATATGGATTTTGATGTTTATTCCTCACCACTTGGGGACTGCTTCTTATTATCCTGAAATTTCTGTCACATTAACTGCTTAAGCTATTGTTCTGTTAGTTCATCTCTTAATGTCTCTCTAGTGTCTTCTCTAGTATCTTATAACTAAATTGATAATATATAGCCCATATTCCAACTGTTTCCTTTTCTGGCTCCTTTTATCAAAGGCTTAAATAATTTCTTGTAACCTTTTTCCAGCTATAACATTAGCTTTCAGTCTTGATTTACTAAAAGCCTATCAGGTTTAATCTATGTTTTCTTCATAATTTGATTAAGCTTTAAGATTCTAAACCAATAATCTCAATTAGTAAAATTAGTAAAATTGTGAGAAATGGGGGAAGGTTAATAAGATATAAAACCTTGCTCTCAAGCAAAATAAATTGAAGTTTCAGCAACAACCAAAAGCTTATCATTAACAATTCCTGGGAGGCCAGAGGGGGAAAGAAATTAGCTGAACGCCAAAAGCAACAGGAAAAACCCAATGACCCAATTTCACTAACAAGTTTTGAACTTTATTGGAGTAGATAATGATGAAGAAAGGTCTTTCACAACTCTTGCATTCATTTAAGGGGTGAGAGAACTAGGATGTGAGATCAAATGTCACTAAACTAATCAACCAATGATATGACCAAATATGGAGCCTTTCTCAAGACAGGAAAATATTGTCAAACTTTGAATGGATAGAATCAAAAGGAAAAACAACTCAACTGAAAATCGAGGAACCTGTTTTGGACGCAATTACCACTGCTCCCAGCTGCTCTTGAACATGATATTTAACCAGTGATGTCACTTGGGATGGTTAGGTGGGGCATCTTTGAAATAATTTGACAAGTATTAATTCAAGGGCTTTTCTTGGGCTTTTTCATTAACTTTTTGGATAGCTGTTCAAACACAATTTGGTGGAGATCTCCAAGCATTTGGCAGGAATCAAAGTGGAGGCCTGAGGGAGAGACATAACTTTACAAGAATATACATCAAACTTAAAAATTATCTCTTTGCCAACTTTTCTAAAATGCTTTGCTTCCCATCTGGCTATTTGCTAATCTCTAAATAGTAATGTCAACATTTCACTGCCAAGGCATTAATTTTTTGTCATCAAAGTGTTTTGCTTCTATAGTCTTTTAACATTGCATTAAAGATTATTAGAATTTTACCATTGTAGTAAATTGCCTTAAGAAAAAAATTATGTGGATTGTTTTACTTTTGCCACTGTAGAAAAATGCATCAGATAATTTCTTTGAGTTTTCTCTCAGCATTTAATTGGGACTTCAAGCTAAACCAAACTACAACAACAGGTGATGGCATAGACACTTAGGCTTCAAATCACTTCATTATATAATAGTGACATCCCTTCAATTACTATTTATATGAGCTGATACACCTAGTTTTTCTTTGCACTTTATTGTCCAGTTGGTTATCCTAGACTTTTTCAAATTGCAGAATATTTTTTTTCTACTTTCTAAACCCCAAATTATTGAGCTCTAGAAGCTATTTACCAAATAGCTACCCAAATGGTGGTCTTAAGATTCCCATCTTTACACAGTATCTTATATATTTATCTTTTATAAGCTATTCAATAGGAATAAAAGTATAAAACACTAATCATTTTTAGAGGTGCTAAAAAGTTAAGACTTTTTCTGAGCTTGATTCTATGCTAATCTGAATTTGCAATAAATTGGCATAGTTTTAAAGACACTTAAAACTAATATAGATAAGCTCAATATTTAACCATAAAGCACCAATAATTGTGATTGGGCACCCAAACTGTGTTATAGCTCCAGTTAGCTTCATGATTTTAATACCACATGCTATATGCATCAGAGGGAAAATTTTAATATTTGCACTGTAATTATAGGTGTCCCTCTTATGAGCCACCCAAAAGAAGTAAAAAGTAGAAGCAACAATGACACTAATTATTGGGATTAGGCAAAAAAACTTTTATTATGGCCTACAATGGCACATTTCTGAAAAACCCACTCATTGTGTTCATCACACTAAGTTTTCCAAATAAGTTATCTTGGCTAAACAGGTCTTATATGAAATGCAGCACATTTTTCAGAAATATAAACCCATATATAAAGAGAAATTATCTATCCCTGAACGCCACATCAAATACTATATAGCCTCTTATTTTAAAACAACTTTATTACCTATTTTAATATTATTTCCCCTTTTCTGCAATTCTTATAAAATGGCACAGTTACAACACTATTCTCATTGACTAAAGATATTGATATTATATTATAATATTCCCTCTTTGATTAAGCAGAAAAATGATAAAACTACCCATCATACAATAATTTTATTAGATTACGTTGCAACATCTTTGATTACTACCTCTTGGGAAATTAATTCCATGAGTAACTCCCCAAATGGTTCCCCAACTAATCATTAAGTCATGGCACTCTTATCAATTGCCCATATTTTATAGGGATCAAACATTTTGAGTCCTAATCAAACACTACTTAGACAAGCCTCATGACTGCCATGACTTACATGTACAATATGTGGCTTCTCACAATACTATATAATACTCTAAGCTCATATCCAATGAAGTATCATTCTCTTCTTAATTTTCCCCTTTATCTTATTTATTATACTTCTAAGAAGTATATAATTGACATTGGTAGCACAGGTGGGTTATTCACACCTATACAACTTAAAGGAAAAATTCCTCTAAAGAAAAGAACCCAGCAGATAGCACTTACCTCTGGCTGGAGACAATACAAAGAAGTTCAGGATGTATCTATGAGATTCACTGTTTTCAACAATATCCTTGTACCAACCAAACAGTACAGCTTCCTCAGTACACAGGAGTCCTGAATCCACCTCTAGTTCCTGAAGCAACCAAAATACCCAACATTATATTTCAACACCTACACTCAGTAAAAATTGGAACATTATCAGGACTACACTTTGAAAACGCCAACCTCTGGATTCAAAGCACCCAAAATAAGTTTACACAAGTAGGCAATCCCCAGAAACTCTGGCCAAATGAAATTGCCTTACATGTTACTGGGCTACCTCACGCTTTGTAAGTGAATGGTTTGATCAACACTCTGGTCACAACAAAGACTGGGACATTTTCAAGAACGCCTTCCTGGAAAAATTTGCCATTAAAGACTCTGAAATTATGATCATGACAGAACTTAGAGCCTTTAAAATGACAGGAACTATCAAGAATACATTACAGCCTATGAAGACATAAATGGTCAAACTCCCACACCACCAATTTTAATGATGCTGGACCACAACTGGACTTCTACAATGGCCTTTCTACACACATCATACATCAGTTTGACATGAGTTGTTGCAAAAACCTTCAAGACATATTCTTGGAAGGGAAACAAGATGTACAAAATCTGATAACCTGCATGTAACCAACAAACAGCAGGAAAGTCCCACAGCAAAGAAGGACCCTAGACCTAATAAACATAATAATTAAGCCAATAATCCTCACCCTTAAGGAAGAAATTGTACCAATCAAGTAAATCAAATGAGTACTGACAACATCACCAAGGGGGGAAGCTCAGGGAAGTGCTTAGGTAAGCAGTCCTTCCCCACCTTGCAAGACTTGTACAGGGACCAATACATGGATTCAATTATCATGATTCAAGTACCCTCCAGCAATCATATACTGTTTGCCGCACAAACCAAAAATAAATTTCTTGTTGATCTTTTCTGCTTTTGCAGATATCAGGGCACAATACTATTAGCACTAGAGCTTTGATGATTCACATGGATTCAGTTTGCAGGTGAAGGCTGATTTGGATGAAATAAAGACTTAATGTTTGAATTTAGAGAAGGATAGTGGACTAAGAAAAATAAAGGTTTGTCAAGAAGAGGCATGATCCAGGGGTGGTCCCTGGATGATACTTCAAACTGGTAGACAAGTTGTGACTGATAGGAAAGGATGGGCTGAGGAAGCTCTGAGATCCTAAGGCCACCTGCAGGAGGGCTGCAGGTAGTTAGTCTTACCTAGAATTTTGGTAAGTTTTTACTGAATATGACTTTCTAGTAGCTTTGATGAGTTATTGAATTCAAAATATAAGCATAGATATGTTAAGAAACATTATCAAGGTAGCTGACTGGGAAAGCAGCTGCAGAACTTGGTAATTAATAGGTTTCTGGGAAGTACAGTTGGTTACTTTGCAACTGAAAGCTCAAGCTCACTACTTGAATAAGTAAAAACAGCTGCACAGACATTAAGATTGTCTATGGCCGATGGCCTAAAGTAGAGGTCACTGATGGGGGCCTATTCAGATGCTAACTCACTTGTGGAGACTTATTGCCTGATTCTGAGGTGTTAGTAATGGGGACTACATAGAAGGACAGAACCTTTGTGGTTCACAGAGAAAGCCAGAACCTTTGTAGTTCACCAAGAAGAACAGAAACTTTGTGGTTCATACATTAAAGGACATAACCTATTTGGTTCACTCAGAGAAGAATAGAACCTTAGTGGTTTATCCAGAGAAGGACAGAACCTTTTTGGTTCATACAGAGACGGAATAGATAAGGAACCCTGGTGATTCATATGGAGAAAGAACAGAGAAGGAACAGTTATGGTTGAATCAGTGAAGGACTAGCAGAAGAGGAATGAAAAGGTTTCCAAAAGAGAAGGAATAGTAGAAGAAGTAGAAGATAGAATTGAAGGACTAGAAAAAGTAGCAGAAGGAAGGAGAGAAGGTCACCAGAAGAAGACTATTAGTTGAGAAGAAAAGCCTTGTAAAGTTAAGGATAGAAAAAACAAGAAGTAAAAAGTAAGAGATAATTAAGAAAGAATTAAAAAGAAGGAAATAATAAAAGAATTAAGAAAAATTATTAAAATATAAAGAGAAAAGAAAAGAAAAGAAAGAAACAGTTAAAGGAAATATACTATGAATTTATTAGGAGTTGATTGAGTGAGAGTAAGCAGGATCAGAGAGGAACAGTACAGGGAAACTCTTGGGGAAAAGGCTGGAGTTTTGCCAAGACCACAGTAGGAAGAGAGAAGCAAGCAACATACAGTTTCAAATTTCTTCAAAGGAATAAAACACAGGAAAACACAGAGAAACTTTGAAGAAATTAAGGTACATAAATACTTAAGTAAAACATAGGCAGAAACAATCAAGTTGGCCTAGAGAAACATGATAGAAATTATGGAGAAATTGTTATAAAATGGGGCCAAGGTTTAACCAGAGCAAGACAACATCAGGCTCAAACCAGGGTCAAGAGCAAGTCATCCAGAGAAACGTTTTGGCAAAGCTGCTCAATCCAAATATCTGATTGGATGCATGACAGAGCCTATTTGATCAATTTTTTTCATTGATTAAAAAGAAGAGGAAAATCCTAAAAAATGAGGGGATGGACAAGAAAAAGTATGTGTTAATTGGCTGAAGTAAGTAAAGAAGTTTAATTTATTATAGAACAAGAAAGACTTGATAATTTAAACCTGGAAAAACCAAGGATCAGAAGGAAAAACAACTGAAACAAGGAGCTATAAAAAGGAGAACAGTCTGAAGCAAGAAAGATGGGAAACCAGTATGTAACAAAAGCCATAAAGCCAGAACAGGGATATCAGGAAAAGAATAAAAGAGCAGGAGTCTAAAAGTAAGGAGCAGAAGCCCAAGAACAAGTACAAGGAGTCCAAGAGATTGTTGAATGACTCCAAGTATTGGCAACCCCCTATTGTTTCCTACACCACACAGGCCACATAATAGAAGGTTTCTAAGGGGATCTTCCTTCTGAGACAAATAAACATCCATTTCAACCCCTACAAATACTCACAAGTTGTGCATTAATTTCCATGAGTAAATTATCCAACATTTTCTATCCTAGTCTAGGGGAAGAGGATACCTATTGCCAGAGCTTCTAAAGGTTTGCTACTAGTATAACTTCAAAGGAGGAGTTGGAAAGGTTGGCTAAACACCTTGAGATAACAGACAGAGGCAGGGAGCTCATTGGGTTTGAGTTCACCAGATTCTTGAAAGACTGGTATCAGCCCACAGAGGTTCTTACCCCATCTGAGGTTCAGGTACATGGAGGGGATGCTTGACTAGTATTAGGGAAAGTCTTGAAAGAATTTGTCATGATGCAAGCCAAATAAAAACTCCAAATTAGCCATATATCCTATCTAGGGAATGGCAACCCCATACAGCTGGTACCTGGCTTTGACCCAAGACATATCATGGTGACCAAAGAGCTGGAACACCACAGTAGCAGACCAATTCCTCATCAACAAAAGATTTTTCAACCTCATAAAACTACCCACAACTCAAAGTAACTTCAAGAGAGTTATCATGGCCAACAACAGTAGCATGTCAGTCACCAGAGAGCTGAAATTTTTCCGGGCCCAGATAGGGGATGTTCAGAAACCCCTTGGTGGTTCAATAATCCCAATCACCAATTATAATGTTGTAATTGGTTTGGACAGGATGAGAAAGACCAAACCTCATATTGACTGGGATAGCGCTACCCTCACCATACAATGAGGCAAGGTGCACCACCATATATATCCAACCCAGCGTGACAAACTTATGAGAGATCATGTATTTGTGAAAATTATGGAAACAGAAGAGAAAAAAGACCCTAGCAAGATTGATTGAAACACCTGTACGTACAAAGTTATCCACTTTAAAAATATAGGGAACTCACAAGAACAAGACCCAATCCAACAACAGCTAGTACTAGAATTCCCTTCTGTTTTCCAAGAAAATTCACCAGGCTATTCCCTGACCAGGGCATCTAACATGAATTGACCCCAAGGGAAGTGTACCAAAAGCACACCCCATATACTTCCTAACACCATAAGAAGATGATGCACTAAAAGCCTACCTGGACAAAGCCTTTGAAAAAGGACTCATCTGACCATCCAAATCTCCTTTTGGAGTGGCTGTCTTTTTTTAGCAAAGAAATATAGAAGATTGCACCTAGTCACTGACTACAGGGAGCTCAAAGAGGTCAAAATTAAGAAAAGGCATCCCCTAACCCCCTGATTGATGATCTTTTTGACGCCCTAGGGGGTCCCAGTTCTTCACAAAAATCAATTTAACAGCAGGATATCATCAAATCCGCGTTAAACCAAAAGATATCCCCAAAACAGCCTTCAGAACTAAGTATGGCTTGTTTGAATGTGTTGTCCTCAATTTCAGCATGACAAACGCCCCAAGAACCTTTGTAACCTTTATAAATGAAGTCTTCAAGGAACAAATTGGAAAAAGAGCCATCATCTACCTGAACAACATAATTATATACAGTCTGACTTTAGAACAACACTGGAAAGACGTCTTCCTGGTCCTCTGCACCCTCAAAGACAATAAACTTATAGCCAAACCCTCAAAATGTGGCTTCTTCTCATCAGAACTCCCATTTTTAGGACGCATTATCAGCAAGGATGGAGTGAAACCAGACCCAGAAAAGATATGAGCCATAACTGACATGGCAGTACCACAAAATAAGAGTGAGCTTTGTATGTTTCTATGCATGGTAGCCTATGTTAGGAGATTCATCCCTGACTGGTGCGCCTTGACTGCTCCCTTATCTGCAATCACAGGCAAAACAGCAAAATTTTCATGTACACCATTAAGGGATCAACACTTTTGACAATTAAAAGAACACATGATCACTGCTTCTATCCTGCAATATTCAAACCATAAAGGAGTATACAAACTAGAAACTGAAGCCTCCAATTATGCAATAGGAGGGGTACTCCAGATTCAAATTACAGAAAAGGACTTCCTCCCTGTAGCATATGAATTTAGAAAGCTGTCTGACAGCAAGCAAAGATACCCAATACATGACAAGTAGCTGATAGCTATTATCCACTGCCTAATGAAATGGCAATGCTATCTGGAGGTACACAGATATTCAAAGTGCTAACCAACCACAAGTCAATGGTATTATTCAAGACTCAATAATATCTATCTAGACAACAAGCTGAATAGATGAGCCTCATACAAAGATATCTCATGATAATCAAATATAAACCAGGCAAGATATGCTTGCTGCAAATAAGCTGTCAAGGCTATACCTTAAACATCTACTCTTTACCAATGAAAAAGGCTCTGTTTAGCTCATGTTAATAATGGGAAATCTCCAAGAGTGGCTCCCACCTAGTATATCAATGGACATCCAAGAGAAAGTCCTCAAGAACAAACATCTGTTCAAAAATGTATATGGTATTCTATACCACATACTTAAAAGTGGCAATATTGTACCCTACATCCTGTCAACACAAAAGATTGACACAATCCTTTGATACCACAGAGATCTAGGAGATACCTGTAGTAGAAACTTGCATGAATATCTCAAGACACACTACTAGTGGCTCAACATGCTGGACAAAATCAAGGAAGTACTAGACCAATGCAAAGTCTGTGAAAAGTATATCTGCTCCAAGGCACCCCCGGTCAATAATAGCAATGTCAATCACACAGCCTTTCAAAGTGTGATCACTGGACATTATGGTACTAAAGCATGGTAATAAAAAAGGCAAAAAGTACATTTATCACAGCTATCAACTATGCAACTAGGTGGCCTGTAGCACAAGCTACAAAAGAACATAAAGGAAACAATGTAAGACAATTTATTTTCAAGAAAATCATAGCTAAGTTTGATAAACCTGAACTCCTAATCACAGACAGAGGAACCAAACTTAAAGCTATTGACACCAATGTCTACCTCACCAAAAATGGAATAAAACACACCATTGCCAGCCCTTTCACCCACAAGCAAACAGGATATTTAGAAAGACTAAATGTTTCCCTCTTGGAAGCTCTCATTAAATTGTCTGCCAGTAACCCAAAGGCATGGATCAACATGCTACCAACAGCACTTATGTTGTGCAGAACACAAGGTAACCACAATACAGGCAAAAGCCCATACAAACTTGTCTATGGACACAAACTAGCCATTTTCAGTACTAAGTCAGGACCACAATTACCTCTACCCAGGAAATTACCAGACAACAATGACCCTGCCGTACAGTACACCAGGAAGGACCAAGAGGACAACAAAAAGAAAGGATTGATAGAGAGGTATTTCTGCTACAACAAGAACGCTTCCAAGTTAGGGACAAGATCTGGGTTGTTAATCACAACATGCAAAAATTAGAACCAGAGTTAAAGAGACCAGTAATTGTCATGGAAGTCAAACCAAACAACACTTACCTTTTCAAAGGAATTGGCGCTTGTACAGAACTCAAGTGTATGCACCATGACCAAATCTACCTGTGCAAAGCAAGAACATCTCAATGTAACTCCCAACTTCCTGTAACCAATGCAAAACTAAACCAATACCAAGCTCAAATCCCTAACACTCTCAAGAAAATCCCTAATGTTCCACCTTTGTCATAAAATATAGCTGTGGTTGCTTAATTCTACAATTAGTTAGTCAGTAATCCTAACTCTTAATTTATACCTTTGGCTGGTATAGTGACAGTCTGATGAAGACAGAAGAATAAAAGGTATGAAGAAAAAATTGGTACTTTATTTGATAGTGGTATACTAATATAGTATGGGTGGTGGAATTGCCACCAGAGGAAAGGAGGCACTGAGCAAAGGACTTTACAAAAGGAGGAGAGGGAAAAGGCACACCAGAAAGAGCTGCACAAGAAGACAACCAGTTTCACGTGCCTTGCCTAATGGAGGCAAGTGACACTAATTGTTTCATCTCATTATTAACCTTGGAATTAAAGCTTGCACTCAATGCGCAATCCAAATACACTTTGAATACCGTATTTAGGTGTTTTAAATATATTTAACTTGTGCTAATTCATGTCACAATAGGACAATCATGAAATTGCACAAGCAATCCATTGTTCTGGATCCTAAGTGAGCATAAGGGAATGTCTAATCCATTCAGGATCTGCAACAACCTTCTAGCACCCCAAGGGGAGATGTCACAGAATCTCCAATTATTCTATTTTGGGAAAGTAATTCCCAAGTAACTCCCCAAATAATTTCCTGATTAATCATTAAGTCAGTGGTACTCTTATCAATTGCTCATCTATTACAGGGATCAAAAAATTTGAGTCCTAAGCAGAACACTACTTGGAAAAACCTCATGACTGCCATGACGTACATGGACAATATGCGGCTTCTCATGAAACTATATAACACTCTAGGCTCATATCCAATAAAGTATCATTCTCTTCTTTATTTTCTCCTTTATCTCATATATTGTACTTCTAAGAAGTATATACATGTCAACTATGATATAAGAAAATCCTCAAAATTGATAAAAAAAGATATATTAATCTTCTGGTGTTTATTATAGGTCATGGTCAAGGTCAGTTCCATTTGAACCTTAAATCACTGGGTAAGCTCTAACATAAAAGACCCATTACATAGCATATTCTATTATCAGCAATTAAATAACAGCAGCGGCCCAGGGTTACAATACATTCACACTGTCAAAACAGTAGGCTCAACCCACCAGCAAGGTTCTTAGTAAGCAGGTTTGTGACCCGCAATCTGATTATCCAGTCATCTGAAGCCAGGTTAGGAAGTCAACTCAAATTACCAAATCCATCAACATGAACAGATGATGATCTCTTATGGTGGATACCTTGTTTTCATGCTTGACTCATTACCAGGATCAAGCCATCCTCTTCACCATCCAACTGTGTGATCAACGCAATCATGTTCCTGTTATCCATTGATTCTCAATAACTATATATTCACTATCTCTCAATAAAGATTATTATATAGTTTCTAAATATTTTTTCCCTTGTAACTCTGCTAAAAACAGCAAAGTTACAACATTGGTAGAAGAAATAGGGGTTCCCATCCTACTTTTTTATTCCCCAAAATTCTGCCTGTTGCCTGTACTTTTCTGCAACCAACAAATACTCAATAGAATCATGTCCAGCCTCCCACTAGACTAGACACTGTACACGCCTGGTGCCAAGATACTTGATTGTTTTGTCCTCTACCAGAAAATGGTGATCCTGCTTCCTGCCTTCAATTTCCTGTCAGCACAAGGCTTCTTCCAAGCACCTGCCATCATGCCTTGAGCAACTGACAAGAGTACCATGTCAGCCTGCATAGCTCAGAGACTTCAAAGTGCTGCCTTGGAATCTTTTTATTGAGCCAACAACAATAATGCCACAGCATGGATCCAATCTGCCCAAAGCAAGCTGGCCCAAATGGAGTGCCCACAAAATTTTTGAATTGAAGAAATCTCCATCTAACTGACTCATGACGCTGGCACCTGTTGCAACAAGTGGCATGAAGAGCACACCAAGAAGGATTGGGACACTTTCAAACAGGAATTCTTGGAAAGATTTGTGCTAAAGGACACTGCACTTATGATCATATGTCAAGTAAAGAACCCAACCCAGACTGGTACAGTGGAGGAGCTCACCTGCGTCTACAAGGAACTTTGACTATGTTCCACCTCTGATATGGCCTTTGACACTCTGGCTACCCATCTCATGTACTACAACGCACTCAAGCTGAATGTAATGAAACACATAAACCTGGACCAAGTAACCAACTTGCAAAGTCTATATTTCAAGGCAGAGAAAGCAGAACAAACATCCAACACTCTCCACAAGGCGCAAACTGGAAAGAGAGAGAAACCCAAGGATTCTCACCCAGCTGGGTGTTCTAACCAACCACTCCCTGGGAACAACATAAACAATGCAAACCATAAAGCTTCAGGATCAAATGGTCATGGAAACAGGAACAACATTCAGTCAAACCGTAACCATTTCCGCATCATTGCCACACAAGATAGTCAAGACAAGAGAAAAGCTTGGGGAGAGCACTAAGTGAGCCAAGCTCTCCCTGCACAACACTGACTTGCCCAATGATGAATACTGACCCAAGGACGTAGACCAGTGTCCAATGATCCAAGTGCTCTCAGAGGACCCAGTACTTTACACCATTGCCATACATCCCAATAAACTGATGTCTTATCCTTTCTGCTTTTGCAGTTACACAAGCTCAGCACTCCTGGTCTTGGTTGCATATTGAACCCTAGTCAACAGCAGCTTTGTAGACAAGTTCAAGCTAACCAATAATCCTTGGCAAATTAAAAATGTGGTCTTGGCTGATGAACACCATATTGCTGTGACAAGGGAAGCTGTCCCCTTCTCTGTCATGCTTGATAACCTGCATTCCACCATCCAAGGCCCCATCATTGACTTTCCAAAGTTTGACATAGTACTGGGTTTGGATTGGTTACAAAAGAATAATCCTCACGTAGACTGGGCAACCTCAGTATTGACCATAAAGCGTGAAGGCGTCAACCACCAGATCTACCCTGACTCAGTAGACCAGCTCCTACGCAACCACATCTTTGTGCACATCACAGAGACCCTGGATGAACAGGAGAACCTCAAGGAAAATGACTGGGACTCCTGTCAGTACAAGGTCATAAACTTCAAGGACCACCAAGATACCACTACACCTCAGGATTGCAAAATTGTAGCCCACTATCCAGAAATCTTCAAAGAGGCTCTACCTAGGTTGCCACCAGAGAAACATATCCAACACTCCATCCAACTCAAAGGAGCTGTACCTAAGGCGTGACCAATCTACTGCCTGACCCCAAACAAAGACAACACCCTATGTGCTTACCTCAAGGAAGCGTTAGAGAAAGGACTTTTCTGCCCCTCAAAATCTCCTTTTGGTGCCGCTGTATTCTTTGTAGCCAAGAAAGATGGTCCCTGCGCCTAGTCACAGACTATAAAGCCCTAAAAAAGTTACCATAAAGAATTATTATCCACTACCACTCATTAACAACCTCTTTGATGCCTTGGGCGGCGCCACAGTCTTCTCCAAGATTGACCTAACCACAGGCTACAATCAGATTGGTATCAAAGAGGAAGATATCCCCAAAACGGCCTTCCACACTAAGTATGGCTCATACAAGTATGTGGTGCTCAATTTTGGTATGGCAAATGCCCTGTCAACCTTTGTGACCTTCATGAAAGAGGTGTTTGCCCCCACATAGGAAAGCACACTTTGGTATACCTGGACAACATTATTGTCTATAGCCCTTTAGTAGAGCAACACCACAATGGCTTGAAGACAGTCTTTACTACCCTGGCACATCATAAGCTGCTAGCCAAGCCCTCCAAATGTGAGTTCTTCTGCAAGCAGTTGCCCTTCCTAGGACACATAGTCTCAAAAGATGGCATTAAACCTGACAGCCAGAAAATCCAGGCCATCTGCAAAATGCCACCGCCAAAGGACAAGTCAGAACTCCACACATTCTTGGGAATGGTTACCTATGTATGCTGGTTTATACCTGACTGTAGCGTCCTGACTGCACTTCTGTCTACCATAACTGGAGCCAAATATAAGTTTGTATGAACCCCCAGCATGACCTTTGCTTCAGATGTCTTAAGGAAAAGCTCACAACAGCGCCAATCCTACAGTACCCCAAACATGATGGGGAATACCAAATGGAAACAGACACCTCAGACGCATTCCTTGGGGGAGTACTACAAATCAAAAACAATGATGGTGACTTCCTACCTGTAGCCTATGAGTCATACAAACTGACAGACGGCAAATGCTGATACCCCATACATGACAAAGAGTTGTTGGCAATCATGCACTACCTGATCAAATGGTGTTGCTACCTAGAACAACAGGAGGAGTTCACGGCATTGACCACCACAAGTTGCTTATATATTTCAAAACCCAAGAAAACTTATCCTGCCGTAAAGCCCTCTGGATGGAACTCCTGGAGAGGTTCAATATCCTCATACAATATAAGCCTGGTCCAGAACTTGCCATGGCGGATGCACTCTTGTGCCTGTACTTCAGAGCCACAAGGGGCAAGAATGGGCTTGACCCAGAATGGCCTCTCCTGGGGCTCCTGACAAAGGACAAGGGCTTCCCCCTGGCACCACAGATAAAAAAAAGAAACAGTCATTACAAACAAACACTTATTTGCAGATGTGTATAGAAACTTACATTGAAAGATGTCCAACAGAATAACCATCCCTTACGTTCCCACACATCAGCAAGTTGACACCATCCTACATTACCATAGAGACCTAGGACACACAAAAAGCTGCAACCTCTACAAATTCCTTAAACACAAAGCATGGTGACCAACTCTATACCAGGACATACAGGAAGTCTTGGATCAATGCAAAGTATAAGAGAAATCTTAAAAGCAATACTTCACCTAAGTCAGTACTACCTATTTGCACGCAACTGCCCTTCAAGGTGTGGGCCCTAGACATTGTGGGCCCCATGCCAGGGAAGCATAATAAAAAAAGAAGTACATCATTACTTTAATAGACTTTGCCATGTGATGGCCAGTGGCGCAAGCAGTAAAGACACATACTGACAATGACGTACGGCAATTTATAGGGAAAGAAATCATTGGCAAGTTTGGAAAGCCAGAACTCCTGATAAGCAACAGAGGCAAAGAATTGACCTCCAAAGATACTCATGTATACCTCACCAAGAAAGG